>BLBF01015197.1:0-14744 GCA_015471245.1 Laticauda colubrina
GCCATTTGACTCTCCCTTTCTGGGAAGGGCCAACCTATTCTGAGTAACATGCAAGCTGCATTTTCTTGTTACTTAGATACTGAGGACTGTCAGCCTTTCATATGCCTGCCTTGGCTTGTATGCCCTGCCTACCCAAAGCAGATCCCAAGAGATATACTAAAATGCAAAGGAATCTCAAAGTGCTATGAGCATCAATTTACCAGACATTTTATCCCCATTACAGGAAGTCCTTGATTTACAACGGTTCCTTGAGTGACAGTTCAAACTTAACAACTGCACTGACTTTTGACCTTTGTTTGGTTCACAAGAATGAGACTCAGAGATCAGCGTAACTTCAGCGTAACTCTTTTATTTAGTTCCGAAAGTCTGTTCTAACCAAGAGCCACGCAGCTCTTTTTATAGAGAGCTGCTCGCGGCTAGTGTCCAATGACAGCAATTTGTTTTTCCCACCACTTGAATTGGCCAATCAGCATCGAGAAAAGTAGCCAATCAGTGTCAGGTATTTGTTGTCCAATAGGAATAGTCTATTTGAAGTATGTTAATATGGAATACCCCTCCCCTCTTGGTATGGTCCTACCGTATGTAGTCACGTAGGTAGGTAGGACTTCTCGGTTGCCTAGTTGACCTGTGCAGTTTAATTGTGTCGTCATCTTCAGCGGGTTCAGACGGGGTTGCTGTTTCTCCTGTCCTTCTCTGTTGAACCTCCTGGAAGGTAGAGTCAGCCATGCCACTCCCGCCCGGCCTACTCGGGCTGGTAGAGTCGGCCTGGCTGCTCCTTTCTGCCCAAGCAACCAGGTCTACTTGTGCTTCTTGTTCCTCACCGAAGACTTTTACGGGTAGGTCACTGTTTTTGCTTGCGTTTATTTGGGAATGTTTTTTATTGTGATTATTTTGATTTTCTGTGGTTTCTTTTTCTACCGGAGTGGTTTCTTTTTCTACCGGAGGGTTTTCCCCCCACCTTATTTTTTACTCTCTGGTTGGTATGTTGCTGGTTTTGTGTAATTGTTGTGATGTTGTTGGTGTGTGTGTGTGTTGTTCTTTGTGTCTGGGTGTGTCGGTGGTGCATTGTAGTGTGTGTGACCGTAATTGGTCAATATGTCTTCACCAGGTTCGGCCATCATTTGTTTCCATTCTGTAGGACCGTGGTCTGGTTATTTGTGTAATTGTTGCTGGTACCCACAAAGGGTGGCCAGTGAGGTTTTTTGCATATACTAGTTGTCCTGGTTCGAATTTGCGATATTTGCTCTAGGAGTTGGTTGTTTTTTCGGTGGCGTATGTTGGGTGTAATCTTCTAATTGTGATCTTAGTTTTCTGCCCACCAGTAATTCTGCTAGGCTTTTATTTGTAATGGAGTTTGGTGTTATGTGTTGTATTGTGAGCATTTTTTCGATTCTTTCTTGCATGTCTCCTGTGTCTAATTTATCTAATGTTTTCTTGGTATACCAGACCATGTGTTCCTACTGTTCGTCGTTGGCCGGCCCTGTGCTGTCAGTACATGTCGTATGCCATTTTCTGCTTGGAATTTTTTGAAGGGTAGTGCTGTAAATTGTGGGCCATTGTTGGAGATGAGCACATCTGGAAACCCGTGTGTAGTGAATAATTTTCGTAGCTGCTTAATGACTGTTTAGGTGGTTGTAGAGTGCATGATGCTTACTTCTAACCAATTGGAGTAAGCATCTACTACGATTAGGTATGTATGTCCTTTTGTTGGCCCCGCTAAGTCTATATGTATTCGTGACCAGGGGCCCCTTGCTGTTTTCCAGTCCAAGACAGGTGCTGAAGGGGGTGCAGGGCAGGAATTTTGACATTTCCCGCAAGGTTCGACCCATTTTCCAATATCTTTGTCCATCCCTGGCCACCATACATAGCTCATGGCCAGGGATTTCATTTGTACAATGCCCGGGTGACCTTCGTGCAACATACACAATACCTGGTCTTGTAATTTTTCTGGTATTATGGACCCAATCAACCCAGAGTATACACCTTTTCAGTAATGACAGTTCGGTTTGTCTATTCTTATAAGGTTTGAAAATAATGTCTGTCTCATTTTCCAGTCACCCTTTTCCTACCCAGTTTAAAACTTGTAACAATGTCTTGTCTTTTGCGGTCATTCTGACGATGTCGGCTGCAGTTATCGGTAGGTTTGTCAATTCTCGATTTGTAGGGTGGAAGTGGTTGGTGCCGGGTCAGTCTCAATGTCTGGTAAGGGGGCGCAGCTCAAGGCGTCGACGTGTGAAATGTTTTTTGCGGGCCAATGGATTAGGCTATAGTTGTATGCCGCCAGAAATTCGGACCACCTTGTCATTCTCGGCAACAGTACGTTAGGGGTGGCTCTGTTTCCAGCGAGTATACCTAAAAGGGGTTTGTGATCAGTCACAAAGGTAAAAGTCCTTCCATAAAGGTATTCGTGGAAACATTTTATGCCAGATATAGCTGCCAATGCCTCTCTGTCCAACTGGCTATAGTTCCTTTCAGTTTTTGAGAGGGTCTTTGAGTAGAAGGCAATGGGGGTTTCTCTTCCATCCAGCAGGACATGGCTAAGCACGGCCCCAATGCCAAACGGTGATGCGTCACAGGTAACTGTAAGCGGTAATGTCTCGCTGTATTGCATCAATACCGCGTCAGAGGTGATGAGGTCCTTTATCTGTCTCTTCACGTCATCCCCAGGTCCAGACGGCCGATTTGTCTCAGAGTCTATGTAGAGGTTCCAACGAAGTTGCCTTCTGTGGCAGAAAGATGTGGTAAAAGTTTATGAGTCCCAGAAAAGCTTGTAATTCAACTTTATTTTTTGGTCTAGGCACCTCTTTGATTGCCTTGATCTTTTTTTCTGTGGGGTGGATGCCCTCTTTATCGATTTGGTACCCCAGGAATTTGAATTTTGATGTGGCCAATTTACACTTTTCTTTTTTTACCTTGAGTCCCGCTTTTTGAAACCTTTGCAGGACCTCTCTGAGGCGGGCTTCTAATTGTCTCTCATTGTTAGCTGAGATGAGCACGTCGTCAAAATATGGGACTACTCCTTTTATCCCTTGTAATAATTGCTTCATTAGCCTTTGGAAAACCCCAGGGGCTACGCTGACTTCGAATTGTAACCTTGTCCATTTGAATGCTCCCCAATGATTCACGATAGTTTGGGCCTCTGCTGTTTCTGGGTCTACTGGCAATTGCTGGTAAGTTTGGGCAAGGTCGAGCTTTGTGAAGACCTTGCCCCTTCCCAGGGAGTGTAGTAGGTGTTGTACTACCGGAACAGGATATGCACTTTGCTGTAGCGCATGGTTCAGGGTAGCCTTGTAGTCCCCACAAATTCTCACGGACCCATCCGCCTTAACTGGGGTCATGATTGGGGTCTCACATTTAGCATGGTCAATTGGTTCCAGGATGCCTTGTTCTATAAGTTTGTTTAATTCTTTGTCAATTTTGGGTTTTAGTGCGAAGGGGACTCGCCTTGCCTTCAGCCTAATTGGAGCTATGGTTGGGTCTAAATTGAATGAGATAGGGGACCCTCGGTACTTGCCTAACTTTCCGTCGAAAACATCCTGGAACTCTCTCATCAGGTTCTCCTCCCAGTCTGCATCGGTGATGCGGTTAATGCCGGTCACTCTGATTCCTAGGGGTTCGAACCACTCGAGTCCCAGTAGGCTTGGTCAGTTCTGGTCTATGATGGTTAGTGGCAATATTTTTTGATGTTCTTTGAAGGTTACCTGGAATTGTCCAAGTCCGACTACTGGTATTCTGTTGCCTTGGTAGTCTTTTAAAAACAGTGCTTGTAGTTCTAATTCGGCTTTGCCAATGTGCAGTACTAGTCTTTTGATGGTATCCCAGGATACCATCGATAGGTATGATCTGGAATCGACCTCCATCTTGCATTCTTGCCCCTCGATTCTGACTGCTACATGTACCTTCCAGCCATTAGTCACGTTGGAATGGCCGATGGTGATGGTCTGATGCATTTCTTCTTTCCTGTAGCACTTGATTGGCCGCTTCCCTTTGCCTTCATGATTTTCTCGGTTCCACATCGTCCTCTCTTTCTGTCTCGGGGGTGTGTTGTCCCTTCTTCTGGGGCTGTAGTTTCTGCAGTTTCTGCAAACCCATGCGATGTGGCCCCTCCATTCGCAGCACTGGCAAATGGCGTCTAAGAACCGGCACTCTGAACGGGGGTGGTCTCCTCCGCAGCCGGCACATTGGAACCCCAACTTATGACCATTTTTCATTTGCCGCTCTCGCTCAGCCTGGAGCCTGTGGATTTCCTCTTCATCATCCTCATCAATTCCGGACGATTGCTGTCTGTGAAATGTGTGGCGATCTTGTGTGTCCTTTCTACTTTCTTCTCAGTGCCCTGATTTGTTTCAGTTGATGTTTTTGGCTGGTTAGCGTTCATTTGCTGCATTTTTGCTGCTGATTTTTTGGTTGATTCTGCTGCCGTGGCTTCAGCAATAGCCTTGGTAACGATGATCCTCAGTCGGGTCAGCAGTCGGCTTTGTAGGGTAAGGTCTCTCAGTCCAAGCACCATGTGATCCGTCATGGCTTCGTCCATGTTCAGGAATTCGTATGCTCCTCCGATATCACTGAGAGCGGCTACAAAATCTGCAATGCTCTCACCTTCCTTCTGGTTCCGTTTATAAAATTCATGTCTCATGATGAGGCTGGAGACGGTCAGTGCATAGTGAGCCACCAGCAGCTTCTCCAGGTCTGGCCAGGCCATTTGCTTAACATCGTCTGGTTTTGCTAGTGCCTTGGCCATCTTAAACACTGTGGGCCCACAGTGTGTCAGGAATACAGCTCTTCTGCGATTGTTCAAGATTCCTTGCAGGTCGTTATTCTCCAAGAACATGAGAAATCTATTGATATAGGATTCCCAGTCCTCTGCTGCTGGGTTGAAAGGTGCGGCTGGCGAGTTGATTCTGGCCATTTCATCTGCTTGGTTCTCGATGCCACGTGCCCGAATGATCTCCTTTTCAGTATCCCACCTTCATCGCCAGTGTTCTGTTCATGGGAATGAGACTCAGAGATCAGTGTAACTTCAGCTCTTTTATTTAGTTCCGAAAGTCTGTTCTAACCAGGAGCCGCAGCAGCTCTTTTTACAGAGAGCTGCTTGTGGCTAGTGTCCAATGACGGCTACTTGTTTTTCCCACCACTTGAATTGGCCAATCATAGCCCAGCTATAATTGGCCAATCAGCATTGAGAAAAGTAGCCAATCAGCATCAGGTATTTGTCGTCCAATAGGAATAGCCTATTTGAAGTATGTTAATATGGAACAACCATTTTTTGTGCTTAGGACTGTTGCAACTGGTTCATGTTTATGACAGTTGCAGTGTCCCACATTCATGTGCTCCCCTTGTGCAACCTTCTGACAAGCAAAGTCAATGGGAAAATCAGAATCACTTAACAACCATGTTATTAACTTAACAACTGCAGGGATTCACTTTACAGCTGTGGCGAGAATGGTGGCAAAAATGGGAGAAAATTCACTTAAATGTTTCACTTAGCAACAGAAATTTGGGGCTCAATCATGGTTGTAAGTTGAAGACTTCCTGTACTTGATGGTATTCACCTTGGTCCTTGTAGACACTGATTAACCATAAAAGTTACTTTGATTAAACTGGAGTTTTTAAATAATTCTTATAAAGGTAGTACTCCACAGATGACCACAACTGAGCCCAACGTTTATGTTGCTAAGTGAGAAATTATCCGATCTCGCATCGCTTCGTCTAAGTTCAGGAACTCGCATGCTCTCCCCAGTTGTCGGAGGGCTGCCACAAAATCGGCAATAGTCTCACCTTCTTTCTGATCTCTTCGGTAAAATTCATGTCTTATGATGAGGTTTGACACTACTGGTGCGTAGTGAGCCTTCAGTATTCGTTGGAGTTCGGGCCAAGTCATTTGCTTCACGTCTCTGGGCTTCACTAATGCCTTGGCCATTTTGAAAATCGTCGGCCCACAATGCATCAAAAAGACATCCCTCTTCCGCTGGTCTGAGATCTCTTCCATCTCGTTACTTTCCAAATACATTTGGAAATGGTCTACGTAAGATTCCCAATCCTCTTCATTGGGATTGAAGGGTGCGGGCGGTGCGTTGTTTCCAGCCATCGTCTTAGCCTGGTTTATCGCTGCGTGCACAGTCTCGCATTTTAGGATGATCCCATCCTCGTTGCCAGAGTTCCATTCGGAAAAAACGCGAGGTAGACCGGGTTCCAACAACAAAGTCTTTATTAGTTGATTTACAAGTGAAAACGGAACATTGGCTCAAGCTGCGGCAGCCCTTTTATAGGGCTTGCCTGCCGGCTTGTAGCCAATGACATTAGTTTGGTTTTGCCGCCTTTTTAGCGGCTCCTAGGATTGGTTCCTAGTGAACCAATCCATATAGTGGCTTTCTTAGCCAATCAGAATGTGAGGTTAGGAGTCAACCATTTTAATACAATACAGGAGCAATGGGGATTTGAAAAGCAGGTGTGGTTAGAATCTGCAGGAAGAAGAAGGAGGGAAGGGGTCTTGCTTTGTTGGGTGAGAGACAAAGTGCCAAGGCAGAAATCCAGAAGCAGCTCCACCTAGCTTTCTATTTCCTTCACTTTCTTTGTTACTAGTCACACCTCTTCTATCCCTTGTCTTGATGACTCCTCCTAATCTTTGAGCACATCTGGGGCTCAGTAAGATCAAATGAGGAAAGGAGCTAGGCTGTTCCGTAGGCCCTTGCATTGGTGTCATTCCTGGGTTGAGAAAAAAAAGAGATCTAGAGAATTGAGAAAAATTCCTTGCTTTGTTGCTCCTTTATGTTATTGAGACCAGCAGGAAGGAAGGTAATTTTGGTGTTTTACAAATCACAGGTGGATCTATTGCTTGCAGTTTCAGATCTTCCAGAATGTAACCTGTTTGTTTGCTTCCCCTATCATGTTTTTCTTTCCCTTTCTTCACTTCTACCGCTCTTCCTTTATTCTCTTCCCTTTTTTTCTTTACAATTCTAGCTCTTGGTTTTTCTTGTTTTGCTTTTTCTAAACCAACACCACCACATTGGCACAAGAATGTAAAAATCAGGTATCTGCCTTCTAACTAAAGCATTTTCAGAAAAGCTTTGAGGAGCTGCTTACATCTCATGAAAGTAGCTGCTGCTCATGAAAGTGTATGCCTTTTGATAAAATTGTTAGTTGGGAAAGTTACTACCAGACTCTATTTAGAACTGTAGTAGACTGATGGAGCTCCCTTCCCATAATGGCTTCAAGAATAGAAGGAGGTTTCTTCATTTTTGTCCCATGCTATAAAAATGACCTGGCTTTTTTTTAATAAAGGTTTTTAATTGACCTAACTACTACCTAATGACCTTTTGCCTTGTAATAACGAGGAACTGGTATTTAAGGGAATATTCATTTTATGAACAGAGTGATGCTGTGGCTTAGAGGTGAAGACGTTTACCTCCCACTTGGAAGATTGAGAGTTCAATCCTCGGGAGCTGTTTCTCTATCAGGGTGCGAAGAGAAAATATCTGCTGTGAACTCTACATAGGCATCAGGAAAGGGAATGATATCCAGCCAGTAAACGCTCAGCTCCATCCAGTCACCCTGGTTCCACTCCAAATGAAAGGATTAAAGATTCGTGAAAAAAAAAATCATTTTATGAATAGCTTCCACGGCAACTATTTCTTTGGTCCTCTGAACAAGTATGGAAACCAGCTCTACAAGAGTAGTTCAGCAAAAAGCTTTCTCAAAAAGAGGAAATGTGCTTCACACAGGTATGCATACTCCTTCATGGAGAGTTCTGGCCATATAAAAAATGATAGTAAACATATCAGAATAATGAAACAGGTTCTTTCAATAGACTGGCTAAATTCTTCTGAGACTGCAATCCTACACAACAACAATAATAACAACAATAATAAATAGCCTCCTTTTTAATAATAAAATCACGAAGTTGTACCCAAAAAAAATAGATTATAGCATGATTTGCAAAATTAAAAGAAGCATAAAGTGGCTGGTTTTCATAAACTCCTTTTTTTGGTTTTTAATCACAGATTACTAATTTTTTGTTTATCATTGGATTTCCTAAACTGGAGCCCAGCAATAGTCTTGTATTGTGCAACAAAGGACTTGAGTTGCAAAATATCTTGGAAGTTTTAGAACATAAAAAGTCAGACAGGATATTCTCCATCAGAAGTGGATGAGTTGTGGAAAAATTCATCACACACCATTTGACTCTCCCTTTCTGGGAAGGTCCAACCTATTCTGAGTAACATGCAAGCTGCATTTTCTTGTTACTGAGATACTGAGGACTGTCAGCCTTTCATGTACCTGCCTTGGCTTGTATGCCCTGCTTACCCAAAGCAGATCCCAACAAATATACTGAAATGCAAAGGAATCTCAGTGCTATGAGCATCGATTTATCAGGCATTTTATCCCCATTACAGGAAGTCCTTGATTTACAACGGTTCCTTGAGTGACAGTTCAAAGTAAACAACTGCACTGAAAAAAGGTGACTTCTGACCGTTTTTTTGTGCTTACGACTGTTGGAACTGGCTCATGTTTATGACAGTTGCAGTGTCCCACAGTCATGTGCTCCCCTTGTGCAACCTTCTGACAAGCAAAGTCAATGGAAAAATCAGAATCACTGAACAACCATGTTATTAACTTAAAAACTGCAGGGATTCACTTCACAGCTGTGGCAAGAATGGTCGCAAAAATGGGAGAAAATTCACTTAAATGTTTCACTTAACAACAGAAATTTGGGGCTCAATCATGGTTGTAAGTTGAGGACTACCTGTACTCAATGGTATTCACCTTGGTCCTTGGTGGACACTGATTAACCATAAATGTTATTTTGATTAAACTGGAGTTTTTAAATCATTCTTATACAGGTAGTACTCCACAGATGACCACAACTGAGCCCAACGTTTATGTTGCTAAGTGAGAAATTTGTGAAGTGAATTTTGCCCCATTTTATGACTTTTCTTGCCACAGTTGTTAAGCGAACCCTGCAACATAATAAATGGAGATGTTATGGCCATCAACCCTGCTTAAGATAGGTTGAGTTCAATCAGATAAAAAGTGATTGTGGCTACATCATCTGAGCTTCTGTAATTTACTCCTTTAACATGCAACACCAGTGTATTTAGTCGAACTTTCTGTGTGCTATTTAGAGCCCATGAGAACTCCAGATCAGATTGGCTAAGGTAACCTGCCTTGCTTCTCAAATTGTGTTAGGACCCTTTGGATCTGAAGCCACAAAGCAGCTTCAGGATATGCTGAATATGGTCAACATTTTACAGAAGCTTTTTTTAGCCTTGGGTGGTAATCTGCACAATCCTCAGGAAGACATGTGTCTTTAATCGTCTTTAATTCAAACATTCTTGTTCCTGAAAGCTTCTGCATGGCTTCCATAGGGAGATGCTCACAGCTATGACACTCAACTTTTCAGATTCAAATCCCTGCAAATCCCTGCTTGTAAATTATTAGCAACAAGAAGCTTTAATACCTTCCAGGAAATAGCTGGAATTGGCAAGCTGTGGTTCTTACCATAACCAATAACTTCAACATCATAGAGACTGAAACAGATTCTAGTGGCCTTTCCCCCCTCTTAAGAGCAAATAATCTTTCTTCCACTGCAGCAGAATAGTCCAATTTAGGCACTGCGGGAGTTTCTTATTCTTCACCAATTTTTTTGGGACACAGACACTTACATCATCCCTAAACAGGAAAATTGTGTCTTATAATACATGTATTTTCTCAAGAATTATTTTCTAGAATAATTCCAGCAATAGTCTTGGGTTGTGCTACAAACTACTTGAGTTGCAAAATATTTTGGAAGTTTTAGAACATAAGTCAGATAGGATATTCTCCATTAGAAGTGGATGAGTTCTGTAAAAAATCATCACACGCCATTTGACTCTCCCTTTCTGGGAAGGGCCAACCTATTCTGAGTAACATGCAAGCTGCATTTTCTTGTTACTTAGATACTGAGGACTGTCAGCCTTTCATATGCCTGCCTTGGCTTGTATGCCCTGCCTACCCAAAGCAGATCCCAAGAGATATACTAAAATGCAAAGGAATCTCAAAGTGCTATGAGCATCAATTTACCAGACATTTTATCCCCATTACAGGAAGTCCTTGATTTACAACGGTTCCTTGAGTGACAGTTCAAACTTAACAACTGCACTGACTTTTGACCTTTGTTTGGTTCACAAGAATGAGACTCAGAGATCAGCGTAACTTCAGCGTAACTCTTTTATTTAGTTCCGAAAGTCTGTTCTAACCAAGAGCCACGCAGCTCTTTTTATAGAGAGCTGCTCGCGGCTAGTGTCCAATGACAGCAATTTGTTTTTCCCACCACTTGAATTGGCCAATCAGCATCGAGAAAAGTAGCCAATCAGTGTCAGGTATTTGTTGTCCAATAGGAATAGTCTATTTGAAGTATGTTAATATGGAATACCCCTCCCCTCTTGGTATGGTCCTACCGTATGTAGTCACGTAGGTAGGTAGGACTTCTCGGTTGCCTAGTTGACCTGTGCAGTTTAATTGTGTCGTCATCTTCAGCGGGTTCAGACGGGGTTGCTGTTTCTCCTGTCCTTCTCTGTTGAACCTCCTGGAAGGTAGAGTCAGCCATGCCACTCCCGCCCGGCCTACTCGGGCTGGTAGAGTCGGCCTGGCTGCTCCTTTCTGCCCAAGCAACCAGGTCTACTTGTGCTTCTTGTTCCTCACCGAAGACTTTTACGGGTAGGTCACTGTTTTTGCTTGCGTTTATTTGGGAATGTTTTTTATTGTGATTATTTTGATTTTCTGTGGTTTCTTTTTCTACCGGAGTGGTTTCTTTTTCTACCGGAGGGTTTTCCCCCCACCTTATTTTTTACTCTCTGGTTGGTATGTTGCTGGTTTTGTGTAATTGTTGTGATGTTGTTGGTGTGTGTGTGTGTTGTTCTTTGTGTCTGGGTGTGTCGGTGGTGCATTGTAGTGTGTGTGACCGTAATTGGTCAATATGTCTTCACCAGGTTCGGCCATCATTTGTTTCCATTCTGTAGGACCGTGGTCTGGTTATTTGTGTAATTGTTGCTGGTACCCACAAAGGGTGGCCAGTGAGGTTTTTTGCATATACTAGTTGTCCTGGTTCGAATTTGCGATATTTGCTCTAGGAGTTGGTTGTTTTTTCGGTGGCGTATGTTGGGTGTAATCTTCTAATTGTGATCTTAGTTTTCTGCCCACCAGTAATTCTGCTAGGCTTTTATTTGTAATGGAGTTTGGTGTTATGTGTTGTATTGTGAGCATTTTTTCGATTCTTTCTTGCATGTCTCCTGTGTCTAATTTATCTAATGTTTTCTTGGTATACCAGACCATGTGTTCCTACTGTTCGTCGTTGGCCGGCCCTGTGCTGTCAGTACATGTCGTATGCCATTTTCTGCTTGGAATTTTTTGAAGGGTAGTGCTGTAAATTGTGGGCCATTGTTGGAGATGAGCACATCTGGAAACCCGTGTGTAGTGAATAATTTTCGTAGCTGCTTAATGACTGTTTAGGTGGTTGTAGAGTGCATGATGCTTACTTCTAACCAATTGGAGTAAGCATCTACTACGATTAGGTATGTATGTCCTTTTGTTGGCCCCGCTAAGTCTATATGTATTCGTGACCAGGGGCCCCTTGCTGTTTTCCAGTCCAAGACAGGTGCTGAAGGGGGTGCAGGGCAGGAATTTTGACATTTCCCGCAAGGTTCGACCCATTTTCCAATATCTTTGTCCATCCCTGGCCACCATACATAGCTCATGGCCAGGGATTTCATTTGTACAATGCCCGGGTGACCTTCGTGCAACATACACAATACCTGGTCTTGTAATTTTTCTGGTATTATGGACCCAATCAACCCAGAGTATACACCTTTTCAGTAATGACAGTTCGGTTTGTCTATTCTTATAAGGTTTGAAAATAATGTCTGTCTCATTTTCCAGTCACCCTTTTCCTACCCAGTTTAAAACTTGTAACAATGTCTTGTCTTTTGCGGTCATTCTGACGATGTCGGCTGCAGTTATCGGTAGGTTTGTCAATTCTCGATTTGTAGGGTGGAAGTGGTTGGTGCCGGGTCAGTCTCAATGTCTGGTAAGGGGGCGCAGCTCAAGGCGTCGACGTGTGAAATGTTTTTTGCGGGCCAATGGATTAGGCTATAGTTGTATGCCGCCAGAAATTCGGACCACCTTGTCATTCTCGGCAACAGTACGTTAGGGGTGGCTCTGTTTCCAGCGAGTATACCTAAAAGGGGTTTGTGATCAGTCACAAAGGTAAAAGTCCTTCCATAAAGGTATTCGTGGAAACATTTTATGCCAGATATAGCTGCCAATGCCTCTCTGTCCAACTGGCTATAGTTCCTTTCAGTTTTTGAGAGGGTCTTTGAGTAGAAGGCAATGGGGGTTTCTCTTCCATCCAGCAGGACATGGCTAAGCACGGCCCCAATGCCAAACGGTGATGCGTCACAGGTAACTGTAAGCGGTAATGTCTCGCTGTATTGCATCAATACCGCGTCAGAGGTGATGAGGTCCTTTATCTGTCTCTTCACGTCATCCCCAGGTCCAGACGGCCGATTTGTCTCAGAGTCTATGTAGAGGTTCCAACGAAGTTGCCTTCTGTGGCAGAAAGATGTGGTAAAAGTTTATGAGTCCCAGAAAAGCTTGTAATTCAACTTTATTTTTTGGTCTAGGCACCTCTTTGATTGCCTTGATCTTTTTTTCTGTGGGGTGGATGCCCTCTTTATCGATTTGGTACCCCAGGAATTTGAATTTTGATGTGGCCAATTTACACTTTTCTTTTTTTACCTTGAGTCCCGCTTTTTGAAACCTTTGCAGGACCTCTCTGAGGCGGGCTTCTAATTGTCTCTCATTGTTAGCTGAGATGAGCACGTCGTCAAAATATGGGACTACTCCTTTTATCCCTTGTAATAATTGCTTCATTAGCCTTTGGAAAACCCCAGGGGCTACGCTGACTTCGAATTGTAACCTTGTCCATTTGAATGCTCCCCAATGATTCACGATAGTTTGGGCCTCTGCTGTTTCTGGGTCTACTGGCAATTGCTGGTAAGTTTGGGCAAGGTCGAGCTTTGTGAAGACCTTGCCCCTTCCCAGGGAGTGTAGTAGGTGTTGTACTACCGGAACAGGATATGCACTTTGCTGTAGCGCATGGTTCAGGGTAGCCTTGTAGTCCCCACAAATTCTCACGGACCCATCCGCCTTAACTGGGGTCATGATTGGGGTCTCACATTTAGCATGGTCAATTGGTTCCAGGATGCCTTGTTCTATAAGTTTGTTTAATTCTTTGTCAATTTTGGGTTTTAGTGCGAAGGGGACTCGCCTTGCCTTCAGCCTAATTGGAGCTATGGTTGGGTCTAAATTGAATGAGATAGGGGACCCTCGGTACTTGCCTAACTTTCCGTCGAAAACATCCTGGAACTCTCTCATCAGGTTCTCCTCCCAGTCTGCATCGGTGATGCGGTTAATGCCGGTCACTCTGATTCCTAGGGGTTCGAACCACTCGAGTCCCAGTAGGCTTGGTCAGTTCTGGTCTATGATGGTTAGTGGCAATATTTTTTGATGTTCTTTGAAGGTTACCTGGAATTGTCCAAGTCCGACTACTGGTATTCTGTTGCCTTGGTAGTCTTTTAAAAACAGTGCTTGTAGTTCTAATTCGGCTTTGCCAATGTGCAGTACTAGTCTTTTGATGGTATCCCAGGATACCATCGATAGGTATGATCTGGAATCGACCTCCATCTTGCATTCTTGCCCCTCGATTCTGACTGCTACATGTACCTTCCAGCCATTAGTCACGTTGGAATGGCCGATGGTGATGGTCTGATGCATTTCTTCTTTCCTGTAGCACTTGATTGGCCGCTTCCCTTTGCCTTCATGATTTTCTCGGTTCCACATCGTCCTCTCTTTCTGTCTCGGGGGTGTGTTGTCCCTTCTTCTGGGGCTGTAGTTTCTGCAGTTTCTGCAAACCCATGCGATGTGGCCCCTCCATTCGCAGCACTGGCAAATGGCGTCTAAGAACCGGCACTCTGAACGGGGGTGGTCTCCTCCGCAGCCGGCACATTGGAACCCCAACTTATGACCATTTTTCATTTGCCGCTCTCGCTCAGCCTGGAGCCTGTGGATTTCCTCTTCATCATCCTCATCAATTCCGGACGATTGCTGTCTGTGAAATGTGTGGCGATCTTGTGTGTCCTTTCTACTTTCTTCTCAGTGCCCTGATTTGTTTCAGTTGATGTTTTTGGCTGGTTAGCGTTCATTTGCTGCATTTTTGCTGCTGATTTTTTGGTTGATTCTGCTGCCGTGGCTTCAGCAATAGCCTTGGTAACGATGATCCTCAGTCGGGTCAGCAGTCGGCTTTGTAGGGTAAGGTCTCTCAGTCCAAGCACCATGTGATCCGTCATGGCTTCGTCCATGTTCAGGAATTCGTATGCTCCTCCGATATCACTGAGAGCGGCTACAAAATCTGCAATGCTCTCACCTTCCTTCTGGTTCCGTTTATAAAATTCATGTCTCATGATGAGGCTGGAGACGGTCAGTGCATAGTGAGCCACCAGCAGCTTCTCCAGGTCTGGCCAGGCCATTTGCTTAACATCGTCTGGTTTTGCTAGTGCCTTGGCCATCTTAAACACTGTGGGCCCACAGTGTGTCAGGAATACAGCTCTTCTGCGATTGTTCAAGATTCCTTGCAGGTCGTTATTCTCCAAGAACATGAGAAATCTATTGATATAGGATTCCCAGTCCTCTGCTGCTGGGTTGAAAGGTGC
>BLBF01015204.1:597-12700 GCA_015471245.1 Laticauda colubrina
AGGCATCACATCAAGACTGCCTTCAAAACAGACAAAAAAATAGCAGCCATCCTGAGGAACCCCAAAGACAAAATTGACCTGGAAAACCAAGGCATATATGAAATTTGCTGTACATCATGCCCGGCCACATACATTGGACAGACCAATAGAAGAATAAGTACCCGCCTAGATGAACACAAAAATGCAGTAAAAAAGCTGGAACACACCTCCTCACTAGTCCAACACATGAAAACCACAGGTCACAACATCAACTTCAATGGCACTAAAACCCTGGCCACTATAGAAACCCCCAGCCACAGAATCATCAGAGAAGCCATAAAGATTGAAAAAAGACCTGACAGCATGAATAGAAGAGATGATTCCACCAGACTGTCAATCATTTGGAAGCCTGCACTCTCAAATAGAAAGATCTCCATGCCACAAGCCAGGCAAACACCTGGGCAAAAACAGACTCCCTCTGATAGCTCCAACCTAACCCCCCCCACCTGGCACCCAGGTGAAACCCAGCTTGTTAATGAATAGCAGCTTACTAATGAAGAGCAGCCGTCCCTTCACACCGAGCCAAGCTTCACTAAAAGCCTCCAACACAAGAACAGAGTGTTGCCAGCCAATCAAGGCCACAAAACAGACAGAGGAAGCCAGGAACACCAATCAATCAAACTCCAAGTCCAATGAAACAAGTCCAGGCTCCCAACCAATCAGAATGGACCAGCCTCAAATTTAAAACGAGGAGCTGTAAGACCCATATCCATACAGAAGCCTGAGGATGGCAGATGAGATTCTGCTGAAACGTTGCTACAACTTTAACAGAACTACAGTGACGTGGGATAATACCCGAAGGAAGCTAAACAGCACATATATATATATATGTATTTATGTATGTATGTATGTATGTATGTATGTATATATATATATATATATATATATATATATATATATATATATATATATATATATAGCCTCCTCCAGTGTACATTGAAGATCAGTGCTAATATGGAGATTAGCTCATAAAATGCATATTTGCATTTTAGCAACTACAGCTTTTAGTAGGGCAATTCCTTTATTTAATGAACCTTTGTTCATGGCAGCTATGTGGCCTAATACAACTACACTCCTTGAATAGCACATCACACTATACTATTCCAAGCAAAAAATAAACATGCTTCCAATTAACTATTATTTTTGCATATGACAATCCTATTAACAATAGCTCTGAGTATTTCTAATTTAAATGCATCTATTTGTAAATAGATGGTGTTATTGTACCTTCAAGCCTAAAAAATGAAAATTACCAGTTCTCTACTGGCAATACTGGAAAACTATTTTGTTTTTTTTTTTTTAATCATCACTATACTTCTTATGCATTTTAAAGATCAGTTTTTAATTTGGCCCTTGGCAGATAGAATTAGAAAGCTAACATGAAAGACAGTTTGGTGGAACAAACTGAATGGCCTGTATTTCTAAGTTCTAATACCAGTAAACATCAAGGTGTTGCATAGCCTTAAAAAAACTGCTTGAACTAAAACCAGAGATATTTTTATTAGGTATATTAAGTTATAAAATTGGCAAAAAAATTCAATATATCATACTCCATATGATAACTGTGGCAAGAATTGCCTTCACTCAGAACTAGAAATGTGACAATATCTCTTCTGACACTATGATAATAAAAAAGATTTTAGAATGAGCAGAAAGTGAAAGGTTATAATGGAATTGAAAGAGAGAGAAGAAACAGAGTACCATGAGGTTAGGAATTTATGGTATAACTGGTTGGAAGGTTGCAAAGCAGATGGATAAAATATATGTAGGAGTTATGGTGAGATGAAATAATACTGTTTATAATCATGTAAATAATAATGTAAATAATTATGTGAATATATGCTTTAAATTGAGTGTAAGAATAATTGTAACAATACTTAGTAGTAGCCTACACATTTAGAAATATGTCAATGTGAATGAACACCAGTATGAATACGCTGTAATGAGTGGAAATTTGTTTTTAATTGTGAAGATATGTTCAATAAAGATAATTACTTAAAAAAACTCCTTAAAAAGACAACTCATAGCAATTCATATTCCCATCACCATAAAGTAGGTTTAACCAAATTGGGTATGTAACACTTTAGATTGTGAGAAAGAAACATTGCTTTGTATTTTTTGGGGGGTGTTGGTATCTTTTTGTGGTAGGCTATTATAACAAAGAATGTGGAAAATATTGCAAATTAAGCATGGGAGGGGGAATCCTGTAATAATACAATATTAACAGAACAAGTTTTTGGCTATATTAATTTTTCATTTTTAAAGCTGATATATTTTTGTTAAGCAGTCAAACCATCATAGGAATCTTTGTACTATGACGGATCTTCCTGACACAAGTGCAATGCGACCTTGGGAAAACATAATTCAACCTAAATGAAAAATCAACCATAAGATTTTTATAAACATAAGATTGTCCTCCAGTGGTAGCTGTATCTTTAGGAGCAGCAAATTTTTAAAAAAGGGAAAAGAAGCTTTTCCATCAGCCTTGATAACAGACATTATATTCCTATTCTTGTTAAATTATATCCACATTATTACATGATTAATACTGCTGTGTGCATTTCCCCTCTTTATAATGCTTGAAACCTGGTGGAAGGACCTGTTGTCCCCACCCCGACTTATGAAATCTGTTCCCCACCAAAAAAGCAGTTTTCAAGTTGAGCCCAATTCCTCATGATTACATGAACACCTCCATGTAGGTTTCTTGACAGCTGCCTCAAATTATATATATTACTGATGACGATGTTTATGAAAATTTTGATAAAAGTTGTTCAGACAATATAATGGAGTGAAAAATTTGTCTGAAGAATTATTCTCCTTGTGTGATTCAGTAAAGAATTTCCTTTTATGGACAATGTGATCTCATTCCATATTTCAGCACCAATTATTGACTAAGTTTTTGTTGTTTATTTTTATGGCAATGTTTCCTATTTTGACAAGCTTTAGAGGTTAATACATCTTTTAATCTCATGTGGTTTTATTGACTGCTGCTTATTTTTTTGTGGGGAGCAAAGCTAGAGTCCATTATGATGATGATGATGGTGATGTCTATCAAAGATAGTAAAAAAAGTGGGGAAAGGGGAAAAGAGAAAGAGAGATGTGCGAAGAGAAAATAAGCATTACTTCCAACTTTTGAGCACAATAGAATAAAAGTAATATGACAACTGTAACTTTTTATTTTTATATGCTTAATATGCACTAGCCATTTCTATAACTTAACTAATCAGCAAATCCCAAAATCAGAGTTTCATTTTCCCCCTCTCAAGCACAAAATCTAGAAGTGATTTCCAAGCAGAAACAAAATTTGATACAGGGAGTAAAGCTATAGTTTAGATTGCAGTTGGATTTGTCATTTTTCAGTAAATACATAGTTTATTTAAGACTTACTAACCTTTCCTGGGACTGGTGTATGATCATATACCACATTATCAGTCAGTTGCTAGTCATTTTTGTCATGCTTAAACATCAATGTAAAGTGTCCTTCAGATAAGTAAACAACTTTCTATTAATGAATGTGTGTCAAATAAGAGCTAGCTAGTCAATCCCTAAATCTCAGATAAATCTAAAGGGATTATTCTGTTTGGACATATTGATTCTCAAGGGTATGAAGGGCAAAAGGAATGTAGAGACTTTCCTTAGCAATCACCTACCTGCATTGATGGTTTTGTTTTCTTTTAACACTGTGCAGTGTGGACTTGTTTTCACATCAAGAAATTGAGCAGTAAATGCAAAAACAATGAGAGTCCACCTTTACAAAAGCAGCAAATTTCCAGCCTTTTTTACTGTAAGAGTTTGAGCAACAAATGAAAGGTTTTATTGCTATGTACAGTAGTGTTTGTTTCAAAATAAAGAACTTGCTGGAATTCTTGGATTATAACTTAATCGTTCTTTTATTATATATTATTAATAAGAATTCTAAGATACTTCCTGAAAGAAAAATCTGATTCACTATAAGCCATAAAGAAACTCAGAAAAAAATGTTCATCATGAATTCATTACATATGTATAAAGATTGAGAAAGCATCAACCAATACAGACAATAAGCATCTATCAGAGCCTCTCCTGAAGTGGAAGAAAAGTCCAGAAAGTTCTGTGACAACCCCAATGAAATAGCGCACAAAAGGTGTATATACAACTAGTGCTGTGCGAAGAGCTTGAATATACAGCAGAGGTCTCTAACCTTGGCAACTTTAAACCTGGCAGACTTTAACTCCCAGAATTCCCCAGTCAGCCAGGCTTAAAGTTGCCAGGGTTGGTGACCCCTGTTCAACGGGGGTATAAAGCACCTGGAAAACAAGTTGAAGCCCACTAACATTTTGGAAGCCTTTGGTGAGTTATCCACCTACTAATAAAACTATCACCTAAAACCTATCTTTGGTGAACTCAGAACTTCCTAATCATATAAAATAAAAAATAAATAAACTTTCAATCCTTTGGCAGTTTATGGGTGCGTTTGCAAGTCAGTGTTGACCCCTGCAGACTACCTGAATAAGTCCCTGTAATTTTTGTGGCAAGATTTCAGGATGGCTTGCCATGACTTTCTAGAATTCAGAAAGAGTGATTTGCTCAAGATA
This sequence comes from Laticauda colubrina, assembly GCA_015471245.1. NCBI lineage: Eukaryota > Metazoa > Chordata > Lepidosauria > Squamata > Elapidae > Laticauda > Laticauda colubrina. The sequence goes on from BLBF01015204.1 coordinate 5,211, forward strand.
AACCAATTGGCTTTGTGCTTGGAAGACTAGAATACTAGACTAGTTTCTGGTGCCTTAACTATTACACCAAACATACTGTATTGGCAGTATGTCTATATATTTCTACAATGTATTTTTCGTGAAAGCAATGAAGTTCATTTCCCCAAAACATAACAATCAGCATATATTCACAAGGTTTGCAGATGTTCTTGGGGACAGACTAATAACCACTCTGCAGGTGTTGAATGAATCTAAGGAGGGGAAAACTTACTTTCCCATCCCACTGTTCTCACATTCAGTTGTCATGTATCTGAAAAATAACTGTTGCTGAAAAAGGTATAGTTTCCAATATTCTTTCTTGCATCTAGCATCTTGTGTGGCAAAAAAAAAAAAGTATTAAGTTAGTTTCCCTTCCTAATCTTACACAATGTCCTATAATGACCCCAGAGCTGAGACTGAAGAAGCATAATTTTTACTAAGAATAAAGTCTTTGATCTGCATACTTTATTACAACATTTTTGCTACAGCATTTGACATGGATTTGAGAGAAGATGGGTAGCTCTGTATTATCTAGTTATATACCTCTTTTTAAATTCCAGACACTTTGTAGTGGTACATGTCCTTTTCTATACCACACACAGAATAATAAAATCTCTCAGAACAATCAGGAAAGTTTTGGAAGCAACAGATAAGAATATTTGAAGCTCAGGATTGAAATGAGGGGTCTTTGGTGCTCTTTGAGCTTGTTTTTTTTCTTCTAGATGTTTCATTATCCAAACTAGGTCATACAGTATCATCAGTGCTAGTAAGGAGTGAGGTTTGCTCTCCAAGGAGTAATAAAAAGCGGAGCATCTACCGGTAGCACTGATAATGTTATGTAGTTTGGGTAATGAAATCTCTGCAAGAAAGCAACCAAGCTCAGAGAGCACAAATGAACAAGCCCTTAGTTTTGAAAGCTACATGACTATTTTACTTAAGCCCATGTCACACTGCATCAACGGATGCAAAGAGGATGTAAAATGAAGAGAAACACTTGCCATCCATTGGTTAATGCGATGCATTCATTCTGTACTCACTGCGTACGTGATTCATACATTCTATCCATCCAGCATCCGTCTACTGATATTTCATCCGCTCAAAAAGTTTTGAGCTGCACAAAACTTTTTGAGCAGATGAACTTTCCGCCGCGTCCGTTCTACATCCGCTAAACATACGGGGAAGAAATGTTCTACGTCCATCGTCATCCGTTACATGTCTGCTGTATCTGCTCGGCATCCACTGCACATCCACGCAATTCGCATCCACTCCAGCGGAAAACGGAAAGAGGGAGGAAGCGAAACGGATGCAGAACGTCCGCGCAGCGTTAGTAGCACAGACACAGAAAGGATGAAAGCGGATGCAGCTCGCATATAAAGCATTAAAATGGAAAAAACATTCGTATAGGGGACATATCTCGGATATTTAGGATGTCTGGAGGATGTCTAGAGGATGCAGAAGGACACCAAGTGGAAAACCGATATTTCCTATAAAAAGGGGGAGGAAATCACCTGGATCTCACTTTCAGTCCAGCAGCCCTGGTTTGCAGACCTCTTCAGCCTTGCTCTTGCTCTTCCACATCATCCAGTCATCTCTACCATGGATCATTGCACACTCCTTTTGGTAGCCACCATCATTCTACACCAGGGCCAAGCCCTCTTCAGGCTCTTTCACCTGTTCTACGCAAGGAAAAGGAGGCATCCAAGAAGTGTGTGGGTCCGAAGATGGATCACGAGAAGAGTGGAGTATGGACTGTATAACAAGCTGATGGTGGAGCTGAGGAACGAAGACACTTGTCCATTCCAGCACTTCATGAGAATGCCACCAGCCATGTTTGACGAAGTTGTGGAACAGCTGAGACCCAGGTTGACCAAGGCAAACACCAACTTCCAGCCCAGCCTGGACCCTGGGCTGAAGGTGGCACTGACTCTGCGCCACCTGGCCTCTGGGACCATGTACAGGAACATGCAGTATGCCTGGAGGGTGCCACACAACACCATTAGCATTGTGGTCAGAGAAGTGGTGCAGGCCATCATCGAAGAATACCTGGAGGAGCTCCTTCAGTGCCCCTCCACTGAAGAAGGCTGGAAGAAAGTTGCAGAGCAGTGGTTTCAGAGGTGGAACTTCCCCCACACTGTTGGAGCCATACATGGGAAGCACGTGGCCTGCAAAGCTCCAGCCAAGTCAGGGTCCACTTATCACAACTACAAGGGCTTCTTCAGCATCATCCTCTTTGCCATGGTCGATGCTGACTACAAGTTCATGTACATCTATGCTTCAGGCAATGGGTCAGCTTCAGATGCCCAGATATACAAGCCAGTGACCTCAAGGAGGGGCTGGAACGCAACCTCATCATGGGCTTCCCAGATCCAGACCCCCTGCCCAACGACACACAAGATGTACCCTACTTCATCGTGGGGGATGATGCCTTCACTCTCAGAACCTACCTCATGAAGCCCTACACTTCCAGATATCTCACCCGTGAAGAGAGGATCTTCAACTACAGGCTGTCCAGGGCAAGACAGATGGTGGAGAATGCCTTTGGCATCCTGGCCAACAGGTTCCAGGTATTTCTCACCACCATGCAGCATCACCCAGAGACAATTGTGCATCCTGCACAATCTCATGCGCACCCGCTACCCAGTGTTGCAGAACAGGCTTGTGGACCGCCAACAAGGCAATGGGGACATGGAGCCTGGTGAATGGAGGCAAGGACGAAACCTGATAGACACTGTGGATGTGCCAGGCCCCAACAGAGCCTAACGTGAAGGGAAGAAGCAGCACAACAGCAGTGTCCAGAAACACTGTTGCAACTCCCCAGCTGGAGCAGTGGAGTGGCAAGACAGGATGGTAGATGCTTAATGGATGCTTCCTTGAGCCTGTCTCATCACACTGATGAGATTGGGCCAGGTATGGCCCTACAATGAACAGGGCATTTAATAAAGAGTTGTGTTTATGTTGAAATGTGTTGATGAATGATTAAATTGTTATTGATAATAAAGGGCCATAGGTGTGGCACCTGGGAGGGTGGACCATACAGTCCCACTATGCTTGCACTGGAGGCTTATCTATCCCACAGCTATTACCCATCCCACAGCTATTACCCATCCCACAGCTATTACCCATCCCACAGGCATCCCTGCCCATCCCACTGCTATCCTTGCCCATCCCACAGCTATCCATTCCACTGCTATCCTTACCCATCCCACAGCTATCCATCCTACAGCTATCCTTATCCATCCTACAACTATCCTTACCCGTCCCACAAGCATGCAAAGGCTTAAACCATTTCTAAAAGTTTCCACCAAGACTTTATTAAGTAAAAGAACTGAACCAAGTGTGTGAAGCAAAGATAACCTCTATTAATAACAAACTGTAGGACTTTATTAAAAAAGCAAAATGAACCAAGCAAAGATAAAGTCAACAGGTAGCAACCCAGTCTCTGGCACTCTTTTCAGTCACTCTGAGGCATGCCCATAGTCTCAGGGGTGAAGGGTCCAGGGGCTGTGGAGGTGGCAGTGGCTGGAGTGCTAGTCTGAGGCGCCATTGGGGTGCCTGGCCCCAAGAGGACAACAGGAGATGGTATGTGGCTGAGCTGGCTCAGTCCCGTGATGTTGAGAGGCCCTTCTTCCAGGACATGGGATGTCAGTCCCAAGACCGATCACAGATGTTCTGAGGCCGGGCTTGGTTGTGGGGTGGAGGAAGGAGGAGTGTAGTGGGGCTGTCCGGTCTGCAGCTGAGCGAGGTGAGGCGTCGGTGGCATCTGTGGCATCAGTGGCATCTGTGGCGTCAGTGGCATCTGTGGCGTCGGTGGCATCTGTGGCGTCAGTGGCATCTGTGGCAGGCGAGGAACCTGTGCCTGGACTGGGAAGGGCTGCCTGTGCTGCTGGAAGTCCTGGTATCCGTAGCCTTGGTCGGTGAGGGGCTTTTGAAAGCCTTGGAAGGGCTGTGAAATCGCCTGGGGTGGAGGAGTAGACCTGGACTGGGTGGGAGCAGGTTCAGCTGGGCCTGGAGGGTGGTGCAGAAGACCTGTGATTCTCTCCTTGAGCACCTGGTACTGGGCTTCGGGCATTTCCATGAGGGTCTGGTTCACGTAGGTGAGGAAGGGCTTTCTGTTAGAGGATGGAATCTCGATGTGTACCAGCTGAGAGAGGAGATCTACGCTGCTATTGATGGTGTCCCTGATCTCCAAGAGGACAGTGTGGCTCTGTTCCTCCGGTCTGCCTCTCTGCCTACTTTCTGTGGAGGTGGAGCTGGGGGTGGGTGTGGGTTGGTCTCTGGTGGCCGCGGCCTCCTCTTGCTCCATCTGCATCAGGGGTTCCTCCATGTGCTCCGGCATGGGGTGTACAGCTGTCGGGGGGTTCTCCATCTTGGGTCACTCCAAAGATACCTGCCTGGACACAGGAGCTGACTCTTGGCCAGAAGAGGACTGGCTCTCTGTGTACTGCCTGAGAGAGAGGGTTGACAGAGGAGATGCTCCTAGGTGGCGGATCTCACCCTCCAAGAAGCTGCACTTGGCCATCACGTAGGTCTCCCGGTCCATCAGCTTGATCGCGGCCTGGCCAGACTTCTTGAGGTGCAGCTTCCCGTACCAGGTGTGCATGTGCTTCCACCACCCCAGGAGGACATCCGAAGTGTAGCCCAGGCTCTCCGCCTTCTCTCTCCAAGCCGCCTGCTTCCGCTTGGTGTCTCGATAGAGCCTCCAGAGGTACTCGTTCTCCCTCAGCCATTTGAGCACCTCCTCCTTATGTTCCTCTGCTACAGAGTACTTTCTCCTCTCCCCCTTTTCATGCGATCGGCTCTTCCTCCCTCTGGCAGGGCCTTCTGGGCCCTCATCAGCAGGGCTTTGAGGACCTAGGGGCTGGTCCACCACACCACCAGCAGCAGCAGCAGCAGCAGCAGCAGTAGCACCGCCACCAGCAGCAGCAGAGTCAGCACCAGCAGAAGCACCAGCAGCACCAGCAGCACCAGCAGCACCAGCAGTAGCATGAGCTGCAGCATGCACCAGCAGGACCAGCAGAAGCACCAACACCAGGAGCAGCACCAGCAGAAGCACCAGCACCAGCAGAGTCAGCACCAGCAGGAGCAGCACCAGCAGAAGCACCAGCACCAGCACCAGCAGAGTCAGCACCAGCAGGAGCAGCAGCAGCAGAAGCACCAGCAGAAGCAGAGTCAGTGCCAGGGGGTGGGATGGTGGTCCTGTCCTTCTTGCCAGGGCTGGCAGGAGTAGGCACAGCTTTCCTTTTCTTCCCCATGGTTGTTGGCTGAAGATGTGTCTGGCAGCAGGTCTTTCCTCTGAATGGTGACCTGCTTGCGAGCTGCTTCCCTTTATATCTGCGGGGCTGACACAATGCATCCTCCCCGCATGCACAGTGAATGCTTTGCATCCGCTAGGCATCTGCTAGGCATCCGTGATGCATTTGCGTCATCCGCTCGGCATCCGCTACGCATCCGCTCCTTCCGCTGCACGTCCGCTTCGCTGTTCTCCCACGGAAGCCCTGCGGATGTGTCATCCGCTTCCATCCGCTAGGCTTCCGTTGAACATCCGCTTAACATCCTCGCTATGTCCATTCCTTTCCATTGTTGTCTGTTCTCTTTATGCAAATTTGGGGCACTTTTGAGCGCGGATAACAACGGATGGAGCCACGGATGGAATTTTGCCCGCCCGCTGTGTCCTTTTTACATACGTTTTGCATCCATCGGCCAATGTGACCTAGCCTTTAGAAATGAATTTGTGGCAAGCAGAGAATATATAGGCTGCCAAACCTAAACTCATCTTCCTTGTAGGAATCCAAATTAGAGCATCTCCAAAATGTCTAGCTTTTGCATGAGGCTATGAAAAGCCCATTATCTATCTTGGTAATATTTCTCTAACCTATGCCTAAATTCTCTTATCCACACGACTGAATCAGCAACACTTGTGATTCCTCACTAAATTTCAGCTACTCTGCATCTCTTTCAAGGTTAACTTGGAGAACTGTTGGAGTAGCTAGGGAAAAAAATTGGATTGTTCTTTTGGGTTGAAACTGTTCATCAGGTATGTATACCATATCTGTATGTATATGTATACTATATATCTATCTATATCTATATATATTTACCAATTTCAAATTTTGATTTGTTTGTATGTGAGGAAGAAAAGGAAAAAAGATAATCTATTCTAAGAATAAGCTGAGGATAGCATTAACCCAGTGCTCTAACCATTGTAGCATTTTTAAAATTGATTTGAACATTTAATTGCCTCCCGTTTGCGGTCATTTCATAATCTCAAGAGGCATCCATGGATTCACTTTTAATTTCAACTGGATGATGATATGTTATTTTCTTTTATTTAAGAGAAGAGAATGTTATTTTTTTTTGTTCCTTTCTCCTCCTGTTCCTGAATTTTACTTTTTTGTTATGGTTTATTAATAATTTTGTATTTTTAATTTCTGTACAGTTATTTTTTATTTTATTTTTTTTTGCAAACATAGCAGACAGACATACACCAATTTTGAGGCAGGTATACTCTTATAACAGGTTTTGTAGATATGTCCTCAACATTCTCCTTCTTGTATACACAAAAGAAAAAGAAAAAAACCTGATTGTTCCTATATATATGGCACAGTCCCCATTATATGTCTCCTTGCTCATTGAGACTCTTAACCTACACAAAATATAATCATAAAAATTAAAAATATTATGGCATTCTGACCATTTGAAATGAAACGAAATTACAATTTGAGTAAAAATCTGACAACACTGATGGGCATTTTTAGCAGCTATCATGGGGATAGATTTTTTTATCTTATTAAGTTGTTGATATAGATAGATAGATAGATAGATAGATAGATAGATAGATAGATAGATAGATGATATAGATATAGATATAGATATAGATATAGATATAGATATAGATATAGATATAGATATAGATATAGATATAGATATAGATATAGATATACATATAGATATAGATATAGATATAGATATAGATATAGATAGATATAGATATATGCTGTTCAGCTTCCTTCGGGTATTATCCCACGTCATTGTAGTGCTGTTAAAGTTGTAGCAACGTTTCAGCAGAATCTCATCTGCCATCATCAGGCTTCTGTATGGATGTGTGTCTCACAGTTCCTGGTTTCAAATTCGAGGCTGGTCCATTCTGATTGGCTAGGAGCCTGGGTCTTTGTTCATTGGACTTGGAGTTTGATTGATTGGTGTTTCTGGTTTCTTCAGTCTGTTTTGTGGCTTTGATTGGCTGGCAACCCTCTGTTCTTGTGTTGGAGGCTTTCAGTGCAGCTTGGCTTCGTGTGAAAGGACGGCTGTTAACACAGGTCCAGGCTCCCAACCAATCAGAATGGACCAGCCTCAAATTTAAAACCAGGAGCTGTAAGACCCATATCCATACAGAAGCCTGATGATGGCAGATGAGATTCTGCTGAAACGTTGCTACAACTTTAACAGAACTACAATGACGTGGGATAATACCC
>BLBF01015205.1:0-12283 GCA_015471245.1 Laticauda colubrina
AAAGATGAGGAGAAAATTCCCAAAGAGTATTGGGATTTAAAAGAAGTGTTCAGTGAGAAGGCCTCAGATGAGCTTCCTCCTCACCGGCCAACAGACTGTGCTATTGAGATTTTGCCTGGGGTGAAGCTCCCGAAACCAAAGTTGTACTCAATGACCCCATGGGAATTGGAAGAGCTAAGATTATTTATAGATAAAAATCTGGAACGTGGTTTCATTCAACCTGCTAGACCCCGAGTAGCGGCCCCAGTGTTGTTCCGGGAAAAGAAAGATGGTTCCAAACGCTTGGTGGTGGATTAAAGAAATTTGAACGCTATTTCTATGGAAAACGTGTACCCCCTTCCTTTGATGAAGGACATGTTGGCCCATTCAGCGAAGGGAAAGATTTTCACGAAGTTGGATTTGAGAGAAGCATACTACCGAATTCGAATTAAGGAAGGGGATGAGTGGAAGACCATTTTTAACTGCCCGATGGGTTGCTTCCAATTCAACGTTCTTCCTTTTGGTTTACAAGGGCCCCAGCTGTATTCATGCAAATGATCAATCAAGTGTTACATGAACATTTATACAGGGGGGTTCTGGTTTGTCTTGATGATATCCTTATCTACACAGAAACTCTGGATGAACATGTGAAGTTAGTGCGATCGGTTCTACAGAAACTGTATGCTGCTAAGTTGTATGCTAAATTGTCAAAGTGTGAATTCCACCAAGACAAAATTGACTATTTGGGATATCGCATTTCATTTGAAGGCATAGGCCATTTTTGGTGGTTTTTCAGGCCATTTTGTGCACACCAGAAACCACAACAGCAGCCGGTGATGGCATGTGTGTCCACAGAGAGGGTTCTGCATGCCACCTCTTGGCATGCATGCCATAGGTTCACCTTCACGGTCCTAGGAACTGGACAGCTGATGCCTTGACCATCAGAAATATTTCAACTGTGTGATGAACTTGAAATAAGAGGTGAATGCAGATGCTTCTTTTTTAGCCAGGATTTTTTGTATCATATCTTGGCCGATGATGGCTTTTCATCTTCCCCTACTCCCTACTATGAAACCGCAACACATTAAACATGGAGTCTATATTAATGAATTCGTCTGACAGAGACTTTATATATTATATGTATTTTTTTCTCTATGGACTGCTTATGTTTGTTTTTTTTTACCCGGCCGAACCAAGTACCATCACAGAACTATTGATTATAGCTGTCCAACTATTTGACAAACACCTTATTCCTGCAGCCAGAGGCAGGGGTGGAGGTCTGGGAGTAGAGGAGGAAAGGAGAGAAGGCAAAACAAATGCACCAAAATCGAGACAGGTTACCACCCACACAGCTAGCTAATTCATGTCTAGTGAATCATAAATTTCTTGTATGACAAATCAAGTGAATGGTGACAAAGCAAATATATATGTGTTAATTATTGGTCCTTTTGGTTGCATAAATAATGTTGCAGATGGAAACTGAACATTCTCCTGTTTTAAGAGCAAGCACTGTTCGAACTAATATATTCCTTTTCTTTTTTTTTCAGAAGTACTTTTTTTTTTTATTCTGGGCTGAGGGTCCAATTTTGTTTTTATATCATACCAACTAACAATGGATTGGGTAAGCTCAACAATTAAATTAAATTTTTCTTCCATTTGAATAAAGTGAAACTAAATACAGTTAATATGGATACGCTTCAGTTACATCTTTAATGATGTTTACCTTGTGTTACAAGGGATATTGAATGAAGGGGGAAAAAACCTAAATCCCAATGATAAAAGCTGCCCAACATGTCAACATGCTAAATTGGAAAGTGGAAGAATCTCCTTTACAGGAAGTGTTTAAAGACAAGTTGGATACCCAACATATTGGGAATGTTGTATCAGTGAATGTCTGTGCTAGGCAGATGACTAAATTACAAGACATCAAAGTTTTAATCCATCTTTAACAATCTATGATTCTACATCAAAAAACCTCAATCTGGAAAAGTTTTTGGAGGCTTTTGAGTGTGGAAAGATTAATTTAGGCCTCTAATTTTTCACCTTAATTTCAACACACAGCTAACACTGATCATCTGCTTTATAAAGACAGAGTAACTTGTCCTAGACTCCCTAAATTATCTCTCGGAGTCCTGGTGGCACAGCAGTTAGAATACAGAAAAAATCCCTCCCATTTATTTATTTATTTATTTGTTTATTTATTTATTTGATTTGTCAATCACTTACAAGATAATAGGTATAAGTATATACATAGTTATGAATACATGAAATGGGTATATATAAAAAAACAAAAAAAACAATAGGACAGGGACAGCAGGCATGTTGGTGCGCTTATACATGCCCCCTACAGATCTCTTAGGAAAGGGGTGACGTCAATAGTAGACAGTCTAAGGTTAAAGCTTTTGGGTTTGGGGAAGAAACCACAGAGTCAGGTAGAGTATTCCAGACATTGACCACTCTGTTGCTGAAGTCGTATTTCCTGCAATCAAGTTTGATGTGCCTAACCTTAAGTTTGTATCTATTGTGTGCTCTTGTGTTGTTAGTATTCACTGACAGGTAAGTCATTGCAATGTATGATTTTATATGCCATACTTAGATCAGATTGAAGATGACGTAATTCAAGATTTTCTCGGTCTACAATTTCAAGTCTGGTGGCATAAGGTATTCTACAATGAGTAGAGGAGTGGAGGTTTCAAAGGTTGTCATAGCCGGGAGTGGCACTGGGGATAAGCTCCCATTGCTTATAAAATGCTCCCAATGGCGTGCGGCTCAAATAGCCTCTGACAACAAGTCCAACTCCTAGCCTGCGCGTGGCAAAACTGCTCCTACTGATAGGAAAAGGGCGAAAGGTGGGTCTCTGGCACCTGAAAACCAGATGCTTCGGGCAGACGGGGCTCATCAACCTTGTAAGGTAGCCCGTCTAGGGGTAGGAAAACCCTGATTACAAACCTCCACTGCCTTGTGGATTACCTGCACACGGGAAAGTCTAAGGGAGTAAACCCTGAAAGAAAATCCGGAGTGGAGCCCCGTAGGCGGTTGATTTTTGCACTGCAAGATCTTCCGGCAACTCCTGCAGCCAAGCAGGCGCCAACTGTATCGGCATGCCTTTCCGTTGGATCCCGTCAGCAAGGTTAGAGAGGGGGGTCCTGGTGATTGGGCATTCTCAGGTCCTCCAAATATTCTGCCCAGGCTCGCGTCCTGGAGAGGTCACTCCAGTGCTGCACTGCGGCAGCTCAACACGGGGAGACAGCAGATACCGGTTAAAAGTCCAAGCATATTGGCATCAGCTTGGACGCCTTGGGCTGTCTCCTGTCAGTGGGAGGAATTCTAGGATTCCACTGGCCAGCTACCGCCCGCCTCAAGCTGGGCAGCCCCCAGTCAATAAGGTGCTGGCCCGCCACGGTCCGTCTACTTCAGTGGGTGCCTGGAGTGTAGGCCAAAAGCTGAAAAATGGACTGTATACTTTGCACCAACGATTACGAATACTAAGAAATCAAAGCCACCAGTGCTGAAACTGGCAACATGGAATGTGAGAACGATGTGTCCTGGCCTATCTTCCGACCTCCAAAAGATTGATGATTCCAGAAAAACCGCTATCCTCAATCGTGAATTGAAGCGATTAAAGGTTGACATAGCCGTATTGCAGGAGACACAACTCCCTGGTGTTGGCAGTATAAAGAAAAGAGATTACACCTTCTTCTGGCATGGGCAGGAACCACATGAGCACAGGCTCTATGGAGTCGGATTTGCTGTCCGGAACTCCCTCATAGAAGCTATAGAAGCACCATCCTCAGGCACACCACGAATCCTGTCACTCCGCCTCAACACCTCATCTGGACCGACAAACATCCTCAGCCTCTACGCCCCAATGCTCTGTTCTGCAGTAGAGGCAAAGGACCTGTTCTACAGGGAACTTGAGACGACGATACGGCAGATCCCTGTAGAAGAGCACCTGTTTCTACTGGGTGACTTCAACGCCCGGGTGGGAGCGGACCACACCTCCTAGCCCCTTTCTTTGGGCCACTTCGGTGTCGGCAAGTTGAATGACAACGGCCAGCGTCTACTCGAGCTCTGCTCTTATAATGACCTCTGTGTCACCAACACCTTCTTCCTGACTAAGCCCCACCATAGGGTCTCGTGGAGACATCCCAGGTCTCGCGATTGGCATCAACTAGACTACATCATCACTCGAAGATCACTTCTGAATCAAGTGCTTGTTACGCACAGCTTCCACAGTGCCGACTGTGACACAGACCATTCTCTGGTCGCCAGCAAGATATGCCTCCTCCCCAAACGTGTTTACCAATTGAAGCAGAAGCCCTGGCCTCGCATCAATACAGTCGGAACTGCTATACCTGAGCTACGTGAACGCTTTGCCAGAACCATCAACGACGCTCTGGAAGACTGTCCAACAGATAGTGCCACGTTGAGGTGGAACCACATCCGTGAGGCTATGTTCCAGACTGCTCTCGATACTTTTGGCAGAAAACAAAGGAAACAAGAAGACTGGTTTGAGGCAGGAGCCGCTGTGATCGAACCCGTCATAGCTGTGAAGCGTGATGCCCTCCTCGCCTACGAGACCCATCCACTAAGACACTCGCAGCACTCTGTGCTGCTCGTAGCGATGCACAAAGGGTTGCTAGGCTCTGTGCAAATGATTACTGGCTTAATCTCTGCCAGAACATCCAGCTCTCTGCCGATCTGGGAAATGTGCATGGAATGTATGAAGGAATGAAAAAGGCTTACGGTCCAAGTGCAATCAAGATCGCCCCACTCAAGTCAGCGGAAGGCTAGTCATCACTGACCGCAGCAAACAGATGGAAAGGTGGGCTGAGCACTACCAGGAACTTTACTCGAGAAAGACCACCGTCACCAACTCAGCACTTGAGAAAACCCGAGTACTTCCCAGAATGGATGAGCTGGACGCCCCACCCACAATGGAAGAGCTTAGTAAAGCCATCGATTCCCTAGCCAACGGCAAGGCCGCAGGCAGTGACAACATCCCACCTGAAGTAGTGAAGATGGCAAAAGATAGCTCTCTCCTGGAACACCTACATGAACTCTTGCTACAATGCTGGGAGGAAAGAGCTGTACCCAAAGACATGCGTGATGCCAAGATTATCACGCTGTACAAAAACAAAGGAGAAAGAAGTGACTGTAACAACTACCGAGGTATATCGCTGCTAAGCACTGTCGGTAAAGCCTACGCACGTGTTCTTCTCAACAGACTGCAAATTCTCGCTAATTGTGTCTACCCAGAGGCACAGTGCGGCTTTAGAGCCGCCAGATCGACCATCGACATGGTTTTCTCCGTAAGACAACTCCAGGAGAAATGCCGTGAGCAGAGACAGCCGCTTTATCTCACCTTCATAGACCTAACCAAGGCCTTCGACTTGGTCAGTCGAGATGGACTGTTTGCCCTCCTCCAGTGCATTGGATGCCACCCCAAGCTTCTGAGAATGATTGTGTCCTTTCATGATGACATGAATGGGACTGTCCAATTCGATGGGTCGTGCTCTGAACCCTTCCCAATTAAAAACAGTGTCAAACAGGGATGCGTTCTTGCCCCTACACTCTTTGGAATATTCTTCTCCTTACTCCTCTCATATGCATTTGACGAGTCTGATGACGGCATATTCATACGCACCAGGAGCAACAGTGGATTATTCAACATCGCGCGTCTGCGAGCCAAAACGAAAGTTACAAAAGTCCTCATCAGAGAATTACTTTTTGCAGATGATGCCGCCCTTGCTGCGCATTCAGAGGAGGCCATGCAGCGACTTATTGACCGCTTTGCAGCTGCATGCAACGAGTTTGGACTAACCATCAGTCTGAAGAAAACAGAGGTTATGTGCCAGGATGTCAGTGGTGCTCCAAGCATCTCCATTGGCGAACACACCCTCATGATGGTAGACAAATTCACCTATCTCGGTTCTACACTTGCGAATAACCTCTCTCTTGACTCTGATTTGAACACTAGGATTGGCAAGGCAGCAGCAGCAATGGCCCGCCTGAAAAAACAAGTGTGGGACAATGTTATGCTGACTACCAACACAAAGATGCAAGTCTATCGGGCAGTTGTTTTGAGTACCCTCCTCTATGGCAGTGAAGCATGGACACTCTACTCTCATCAGGAGCGCAGGCTGAATGCCTTTCACCTTCGTTGCCTCCGCAGACTCCTTCGTATCACCTGGCAAGATCACATAACCAACACTGATGTCCTGGCCAAGGCAGGGTTGCCAAGCATGTATGCCTTGCTGACAGCAAGACGCCTGCGTTGGTTGGGCCATGTCATCCGCATGGACGATGACCGTATACCCAAAAGCATGTTTTTTGGAGATCTTGCCACCGGCACAAGGTGTACTGGACGCCCAGCTCTCCGCTACAAGGACGTCTGCAAGCGAGATCTTAAAGCTGGCAGATTCAACCCCTCTCAGCTCGAGACCATGGCCTCAAATCACCAAGGTTGGCAAACAGCCACCAGGAACATCATCAAGGCAGCTGAGGAAAGAAGAAATATCCGATGGCGAGAAAAATGGTCACACAGAATGCAAAGGACGAGAGCGGTTCCACCACAGACTCAGCACATTTCATGTCCATTTCCATGACGTGAATTTTCCATGATCTCCCGAGATCGATGGAGCCAACAACAACAACAACAACAGAGGAGTGGAGAACTCTTCTTGTGAAATATTTCTAGACTTTCTCAACCATGCTAATATCAGATACGTAATGAGGGTTCCAGATTGATGAGCTGTATTCGAGTATTGGTCTAGCAAATATTTTGTATGCTCTAGTTAGTAGTGTGATATTACCAGAGAAAAATCCTACCTACATAGGATTAGGTTAACAACTCTTAATGCCTTTTAACTATGTAGTTACAGTGGGCTCTAGCACTTCGATCATTAGAGATGAATTTTCCAAGGTCCTTTACAGAGCTTGGATCATCAACAAGATCTTGACTGTTTGTATTTTATTTTCTTGTATTTTATTTTCTGATTTTTTTCCAATATGTAAGACAGAGCATTTATTTGTTGAGATTTGAAGTTGCCATTTGTTTGACCATTTTGATAAATAGTCAAGATCTTTTTGAAAGGTAGCAGTATTGTCTGTGGTATTGAACAGCTTTACATCATCTGCAAAGAGAATGCAGTTGCTCTTAATATGATCACAGAGGTCATTTTTGTAGAGTATGAAGAGAGTTGGTCCTAAAACACTGCCTTGGGGGACACCACTATTGACAAGTACAGAATTTGATAGGACACTCCCAATTTTGACCATTTGTTGTCTGTTTGACAAGGAAGGCTTCTATTCAGTTAAGTAGTTGTCCAAAGATACCATAAGATTTTAGTTTTAGGAGTAGTTTGTTGTGTACCACTGAATCAAAGGCTTTACAGAAGTCTATGTAAATTGCGTCCATTGTTTTGCCCTGATCGAGATGTGTAGTCCATATGTTTTTGCAGTGTAAGAGTTGCAGATTACAGGATAGTTTTTTTCTCTAACAAAATTGTTTATTAGAGAGTAGGTTGTTTGTCTCTAAATGGAGGATAATGGATTGGTTAATAATTGATTCTGTGACTTTACAGATGATGCAGCATAAAGAGATTGGACTGTAATTTTCAACTAGGCTGGGGTCTCCCTTTTTGAAGATGGGGATGACCGTGACTTTTGACCATAGGTTAGGCAAGCAGCTGGTCCTGAAAGATTTTTCAAAGATTATGCTGAGAGGTTCTGCTGTGGCAGTGGATAGCTTTTTTAAGAAGTAGACACATATTCTGTCCGGTCCAATAGATAGACATGGTTTTAGATTCTGTAGTGCTTTTTTAACATTGTCTTCTGTAAAAATATATCTGTAAAGATATGTATTAGATATACATATCTGTAGATATAGATATAGATATACATATATTAGATATACACATATGTAAAGATATGCATTAGATCACCGTAATTTTCTGTGGTTTGGCTAAGAAATACTGGGCATGATCCATTGCTGTTTACAAATACTGAGCCAAAGAATGTGTTAAAGTTGTTGGCTTTCATGGTGTCACCCTAGCAGTCTTTACCATTAGGTCCTATCAGGGGTGGGATGGATCTTGAATCTTTTAGTTTTTTGTTTACAAAATTGTAAAAAGTGCAGGTGGATTGGTGTGTAGAAGGTTTTCCTCTTGTTTGATGTGATAATTGGTGCATTCAGTCTTTATCTGGTGGCATACATTTTTGTATCAGTTTTTGAAGATTTGTTTTTCTATCAGAGTGATCTCTTTTTGGATTGAAGTTCCCTTATTGTTATGCATAATCTGTTTTTTCTGGTTATGGGAGTTGTTAATGGTACATATAGTTTGATGACTCTTTTGACTTTAAGTAAAAATATGTTGTAATGGTCTTCAACAGTATTGCATCCAGTGAATAGAGATTGCTAATCAAGGAATGAGAGATCGTTGTCTATAAGACGTCGTCTATCGTTGCCTTTTTTGAAGTTATAATTGGGGATTATGTCATTGTGATGATTTTTGTGTGGGTGCATGTTGAGACAAAAGTCAATCATATTATGGTCACTGTTGGAAAAGGGTTCTTTAGTTTGTATTACATAAATTAAATTCAAACTATTGCAGAAGATGAGATTGAGGCAGTTGTTAAATCTAGTATTGTTGGTTACGAGTTGTTCCAGTCCCAGATTTGTAACAGCATTGTAGAAGGTTGCATGTATGGGTTCAGTTGTACATTCATTTTTGGTCCAGTTAATATGAGGTAGACTGAAGTCACCAAGAAAGATAAAAGCATGTGCACAGGATGTTGCCCATGTTAGTAGTGAATTTAGCTTGTTTATATGTTCCATGTCATAATCAGGTGCTCTGTAACATAGTAAGAATCGAAATGTGATATTTAAGGATAGTTCACAGATCATGGTCTCAGGAAGAGCAAGCTCCTGGGTAACTTGGATGTTTTTTGGGTGTAAGGACTTTTTATAGAAGATAGCAACACCACCTCCTCTACGTATTTTGTGATCTGATTGGTAAACATGATAGTCTCTTACTGTGGTAATGGACTCAGGGAGAGATGTATTGAGCCATGTTTCACAGACAAATATGATGTCGAATTTAGTCATATTTAGTAAGAGGAGAAATTCAGGTATTTTATTCACAAGGCTTCTTGCATTAAGTACCTTGCATTTAAGGCCAGCTCTAGTTGGAATTGAGGTAGTTAGGGGCATGCGTGCCTAGTCTTGGGTGATGGTGGATTGGTTGAAGTAGAGTTGTGGTTGAAGGTTAAAGCTGAATTACAGGTTGTGTGACTTACTTTTGATAGTCAGCATGGTAGTCAGTATGCAGGTCCTTCTCTCCATTGTCTAGATGTTTTTTGAGTTCTGTGCGGAGTACACGGGAGCAGGCACATTGCTGTATGGTTAGGTCAGGGCGAGAATGGAGATTCTTATTGTTTTATAACCCTGAAATCCCTTAATTAGAGGATAAAGTCAGGGGATTGGATGAAGCTGAGCATTTATTACAGGCCAACTCTGCCCACAGCTTGGAGTTTGATTCTGAAATTGGGCTGATTCTGATTGGACTCATTCTTCCAAGGTGGGTAGAATTAACACCCAGATGATTGGAGGCATCCCCATGATTCTGTAAACTATCTAGAGAGTAGTATAAAACAGTCGTAATATACTGTGGGGCAGTATATACGTCTAAGTGATATTGTTAGTATGGCAGAGGTAAAGTCTTGAAACTGATAGTGAAAAATCAACCACTCATTCCATTGTCATGTGAAATGGTGCGAGCAAACACCATCTTTTTACCTCAGACAGCAAGATGTTTTGAGCCACTGTGATTGGCTGTAATTGCTTTGGCAAGGTTTTTTTTAGTACCATATCCTTGGAGGAAAACAAGAAAAAGAAAAATACACAGAGAAAGAAAAGAACCAGGAAGTACAAAGAACAAAAGTAATAACAGAAGAAATAAAATATTGTGTCCTAGAATTTATCATTCTCAAAATCCAGTTTTGCCTTCTGATTCTCCTGTTTCCCCCCTGTTTCCCCACTGCCAACATCCTCATCTTCTAATAAATAGGAAAGAATAAATGTTTGCTTGCTTGCCTAACAAAATATTTTTCTCCTACTGCCCTTGATATGGCTAAGAAAGAGGTGGTAAGAACAATCAAGAAGGCCAATGTGATCAGCATCCTATAACATCCTATGTTGTCAGAATGTTACAGCATCAACTGCTCCCCCCCCCATCTTCCTTACTGCCTAATAGTGATGCTCTCAAGGATTGTTGACACCACTCTCATGGCAGACAGTAAATGACTCAATGGAGTTTGAGCGACAAAAAATTTAAAAAATGCACATACATGCACACATACATATACACACACTTATAGCCCAAGAAACGAATGAGACAATGAATAAATGAATGAAGAAAACAACTTAACTTTTCTGCAAATCCAATGATTTGTTCATTACTAACATTCCAAACACATGGAAACTGATATCACGTGATATCAGCTGATATCATGTGATATCCATATACAATACCTCAACATCACATCTGGAGTACATAGAAATCAAATTGACTACATTATTAATACAAGAAATGTCATACAAAAGCATTTATAGTCCATGGACAGAATGGTCAAGAAATATGTGATTCCTTGAGACTAAGTCGATGTCTATTGATAAACATTGGTTGAAGAAAACCTTTGAGAAATAGAAAACTGTCCAATTCACTATGATTTAAGAAAATATATTATTTGGCCTTATCCAATATCTCTGCTGTTGTGCAATCATCTCAATAGAAGCTTGGATTTATATTTTTAATAGAATCTCAAGAACTGACATATTTGATAAAAAACTATGTCATCTACTCACATCAAGATCAAGTTCTAGCTGACAGATCTTTTGAAAATTCAAGTAACAAATAAGGTTAAGTATCTGGGGATATATTTGACAGCAAGATGTAGCACATTAAAAGAGAATAATTATATTAAGCTCAAACAACAGATAATTATAGATTTGAAGAAATGGGAAAATTTACAATTGTCATTAATAGGGAGAATTTCAACAATTAAGATGAATATTTTACCTAGAATTTTATTTCTCTTTCAAACAATACCAATTAGACTTGGAAAAGACTATTTTGAAGATTTAAATAAAACTATGTTGAAGTTTATATGGCAAGGTAAAAAAGCGAGAATAAAGTTAAAACTTTTGCAAGATGCTAGAAATAGAGGAGGTTTTGGCCTGCCTAATTGAGAACTGTATTATCAAGCTGCAAGTTTGATGTGGGTCAAAGAATGGATAACATTAAGAAAACATAGATTGTTGACATTAGAAGGACATGATTTACTGTTGGGCTGGCATGCTTTTTTATGGTACAAGGGAACTAAAACACAGGGGTATTTCAGAAGACATTATATACGGGAGTCTTTGTGGTTAAATTGGGAGAAGATAAAAAAAACAATGTTACTTGAAAATTCCAGTTTGGTTATCGACTATTGAAGCATTTTCCTATCCTATGATCAATAAAAAAGAACAAACAGTTAGATATGGGGAACTGTTGGATGAAAAGGGTGGACTTAAAACGATCCAAAACTTAGAGGAACAAGGTATAAGGATGAATTGGTTTTCATATGCGCAAATACACTCAAGATATCTTGAAGATTTTAAAACGGAAGGATTCTATGATAAACAGACTGATTTAGATAAGATATTGATGGGTACTGATGAGAAAGTGATTAAAAAGTTATATGGTTATTTATTGGGAATTAAGCTAGAGGAAGAACAAGTTAAAGAAACTATGATTGCTTGGGGGAAGAATTTTGGATATGGGATTGATTTAGAGCAATGGCAAAAATTGTGGTCTCAAAATTATAAAATGACAATATCAATAGCATATAAAGAAAACTTGTATAAGATGTTTTACAGGTGGCACTTCCCCCCGACAAGAATAGCAAGAATGTTCAAGAACAAATCTGAAAAATGTTGGAAATGTCATCAGATACCTGGCTCATATTATCATATGTGGTGGACTTGTGAGGATGCCAGAAAATATTGGACTAAAATTCACATGTGGTTGGAAAAAATGACAAAGAAACAAATAGACTTGAAACCAGAGATCTTTTTATTGGGAATCTTACCTGATATATATAATAAAGACTTGAAATATTTGATTGTAAATGTATTAACAGCAGCTAGGATTGTATTTGCTAAAAATTGGAAGAATGAGAAAATACCATCACAGGAAGAAATTATTAAGAAAATATTGGAATGTGCTGAGATGAGTAGATTGACATTTGAAATTAGAGA
>BLBF01015207.1:0-10769 GCA_015471245.1 Laticauda colubrina
CTACCCAGTCTTGCAGAACAGGCTCGTGGACCTCCAGCAAGACAATGGGGACATGGAGCCTGGGGAATGGAGGCAAGGGTGAAACCTGATCGACACTGAGGATGTGCAAGGCCCCAACAGAGCCTCACGTGAGGCAAAGAAGCAACGCAACCTTCTGAAAGACTGGTGCAAATCCCCAGCTGGAGCAGTGGAGTGGCAAGACAGGATTGTAGCTGCTTAATGGATGCTTCCTTCAGCCTGTCTCATCACACGGATGAGATTGGGCCATGTATGTTTGGTTGGCCTACAATGAACAGGGCATTTAATAAAGAGTTGTGTTTATGTTGACATGTGTGGATCAATGCTTACATTGTAATTGATAAGGGCCATAGGTGTGGCACCTGGGAGGGTGGACCATACAGTCCCACTATGCTTGCACTGGAGATTTATCTATCCCACAGCTATCTTAACCCATCCCACAGGTATCCCTGCCCATCCCACAGCTATCTTAACCCAAAGGTATCCCTGCCCATCCCATAGCTATCTTAACCCATCCCACAGGTATCCCTTCCCATCCCACAGCTATCTTAACCCAAAGGTATCCCTGCCCATCCCACAGCTATCTTAACCCATCCCAAAAGTATCCCTGCCCATCCCACAGCTATCTTAACCCAAAGGTATCCCTGCCCATCCCATAGCTATCTTAACCCATCCCACAGGTATCTCTGCCCATCCCACAGCTATCTTAACCCAAAGGTATCCTTGCCCATCCCATAGCTATCTTAACCCATCCCAAAGGTATCCCTGTTCATCCCACAGCTATCCTTACCCATCCCACAAGCATTCAAAGGCTAAACCATTTCTAAAAGTTTCCACCCAGACTTTATAGAAAAAAAATAATGAAGCAAGCGTGTGAAACAAAGATAAACTTTATTAATAACAACCTTTAAAGTAAACATGAACCAAGTCAAGTGTCCAAATAAAGTCCAAAAATATCCAGTCAGCCAGTCTCTGGTACTCCGCTTGGTCACTCAGAGGTGTGTGCCCAGTCTAATTTTTAGGGTGCAGGTGCTCTGGAGGTGGGTGCTGCTGCAGTGCTGGTCTGAGGTGCTGATGGAGTGCCTGGCCCCGAGAGGACAACAGGGGACGGTGTGTTCAGAAAGGTGTCGGACAACTGGCTCATCCCCGCGATGCTGAGAGGTCCTTCCTCCATGCCATGGGGTGTCAGCCCAAGTACCGAGGACAGATGTACTGAGGCCGGGCTTGGCTGTGGGATGGAGGAAGGAGTAGTGTAGTGGGACTGCCTGCTGTGCAGCGAGCTGAGGAGTGGCGTGGGTGGTATCTGTGGCATGGCTGGCATCGATGTCATTGGTGGCATCATTGGCGTGGGTGCCATCGGTGGCATCAGTGGAACAGCTGGCAACGGTTCTGCCCGATGACTCTGTGCCTGGCCTGGGAAGGGCTGCTGCCTGTGCTGCTGGACCTCCAGGTAGCCGTAGCCCTGGTAGGTGAGGGGCTGTTGGAAGCCTTGGTATGGGAGGGACATCACCTGGGGTGGAGGAGCAGACCTGGACTGGGTGGGAGCAGGTGCCTCTGGGTCTGGAGGGTTGTTAATCAGCGTGGAGATCCTCTCCTTCACCAGCTGGTACTGGGGATCCGGCATCTCCTTCAGGGTCTGGTTCAAATAATTGAGGAAGGGCTTGCGGTTGGAGGATGAGGATTCGATGGGGACCAGCTGAGAGAGAGACCTATGCTGGTGCGGATGGTGTCCCTGATCTCCACCAGGACCTTGTGGCTCTCACCCTCCTGAGGTCTGGCTCTCTGCCTTCCTGTGGAGGCGGCGGTGTGGGTGGATGGGGCTTCGGCAGCGGTGGACTCGATGTTTCCTTTCTCCCACCGCCCCAGGGAGTCCTCCTCGCTCTCCACCAAGCTTTCAACACCTGCCTGGAGGTTCTCCGCCGTGGCACGCTCCACCGAAACCTGCCTGGAGACAGGGACTGACTCTCGGCCGGAAGAGGACTGGGTCGCAGCAGGCTGCCAGAGAGTGAGGGTAGACAGATGGGCTCCTGGTGCTGCTCAGTGGCGGATCTCACCCTCCAGGAAGCTGCACCTGGCCATGACATAGTTCTCTCTGTCCGTTAGCTTGACTGCGGCCTGGCCAGATTTTTTGCAGTGCAGCTTCCCGTATCAGGTGTGCATATGTTTCCACCAGCCGAGTAGCACCTCCGAAGTGTAGCCCAGACTCTCCGCCCTCTCTCTCCAAGCAGCCTGCTTCCTTTTGGTGTCCCTGTACAGCCGGTGTCCCTTCTGCCACAGATAGTCATTCTCTCTCAGCCACTCCAGCACCTCATCCTCGTGCGCCTCCTCAATAAAGTACTGCCTCCTCTCCTGTTGACGCGAACGACTCTTCCTCCCTCTGACAGGGCCATATGGACCCTCATCAGAGGGACTTCGAGGTTGTAGGGGCTGCTCCTCCACACCAACAGCAGCAGCAGCAGCAGCAGAATCATCATCATTAAAAACATCACCAGCAGGATCATAATAATCATCATCATCATCATCATCAGCAGCAGCAGAATCACCAGCAGGATCAGAATCAGAATCAGCAGCAGCAGCAGCAGCAGCAGCAGCAAGACCAGGATGAGCAGCAGCAGAGTAAGCACCAGCAGCAGGACCAGCAAGTCCAGGAGCACGAGCAGAACGAGCAGGACCAGCAGGATCAGGAGCAGCTTCAGCAGAGTGCGCAGCAGAAGCATCACTGCCAGGAGCAGCTTCAGCAGAGTTCGCAGCAGAAGCACCACCGCCAGGAGCAGCTACAACAGAAGCTCCAGCAACAGAAGAGCGAGCCCAAGCAGCAGAAGCCCCAGCAGAAGCAGAGTCACGGACATGGGGCGGGAGGGTGGCCCTGTCCCTCTTGCCAGGATGGCGGCAGGTTGCTGAGCCTTTCGCTTCTTCCCATGGTTGTGGGGTTGCTGGCTGGCAGGGAGGCTGGCAGAAAGGCTGGCAGGCACCAAGGCTGGCAGGAAGCCTGGCACCAAGCCTGGCACCAAGCCTGGCAGGAAGCCTGGCAGGAAGCCTGGCAGGAAGCCTGGCAGGAAAGCAGGCACCAAGGCTGGCAGGCAGACTGGCTGGCAGGGAGGCTGGAAGGCAGGCTGGCAGCAATGCTGGCAGGGAGGCTGGAAGGCAGGCTGGCAGGGAGGCTGGCAGGGAGGCTGGAAGGCAGGCTGGCAAGGAGGCTGCCCAGGAGGCTGGAAGGCAGGCTGGCAGCAAGGCTGGCAGGAAGGCTGGAATGGAGGCTGGATGGCAGGTTGGCAAGGAGGCTGCCCAGGAGGCTGGGAGGCAGGCTGGGAGGCAGCCTTGGAGGCAGGCATGCAGGCAGGGCAGGCAAGGAACTCAAAGTGTCCAGCAGCAGGTCTTTCCTCAGAATGCTGGCCACGTGCGAGCTGCTTCCCTTTATATCCCCCCGCATGCGCAATTAACGCACGGCATCCGTTCCGCTTCCGCTGTGCATCCGCTAGGCTTCCGCTGTGCATCCGCTTCATCTGCTGTGCATCCGTCCTGCATCCGTTTTTTCCATTCTGCGTCCGCTTTTCTGAGACCCCCCGGAAGCCCTGTGAACGCGTCATCCGTTCTGCATCTGCTGGGCTTCCGTTCCGCATCCGCTTTGCATCCTCCCTACGTCCTCCCCGTGTCCGTTTCATCCGCTCCAATTATGCAAATTTTCACCCCTTTTGAGCGCGGATACAACGGATGTAACATTTTTCTCTTCCGTTGTGTCCTCTTTGCATCCGTTGGGCAGTGTGACACGGCCTTAAGTGTTCAGCTAGGTTTTGTAGTGGTGCTCCTTTGGAGCTGACTATGGGTCTGAGAGGTATGCCTTCTTTGTGTATTTTTGGGAGGCCATATAATTTGGGGCATCTAGAAGATTTTTCTCTTGGGATGATTGTCTGTTGGATTTCTTTGCTTATGTGGCTGGTTATAATTTTCTTCTTGGTTGATTTTTCTAGATATGTGGTTGTTTATAGGTTTGTGTGTGGAGTCTTGGAGTAGGTCTGTCAATTTTGTTTCATAGTCTTTTCTATCCATGACTACTGTGGCATTCCCTTTGTCTGCTGGGAGTATTATTATGCTGTTATCATTTTCCAGGGTTTGTAGTGCTGTGAATTCATCTTTTTGCAAATTACTTTTTGGTGTTTCGTTGTGCATAAGATGTGAGTAACCTGGTGTCTTATTCTGTCAGCTTCATCTGTATTTAATTTGGTTAGGCTGGATTCTACTTCACATATAATGGATTCTGTTGGGATTTTTTTGGGTGCTATGGCATAATTGAATCCTTTGGTTAGGACATCTGTTTCTGTTTTGGTGAGTTCTCTGTTGGAAACATTATATACCAATTGTTTCAGGTGTTGTGGTGAGTTGTTGGGGGTTTATTTGTCATGTTCTAATTTCTTTAGTTTCTTTAAGAGTTTTTCATTTTTGTAAGTGGTTTCAGTTTCAGCTCTCCAAGTTGTAAGTTGTTTTATCTTATCCCAAAGTAGAGGGTGGATTTTGCTGCTCAGTTCCAGGTGTAGTGCTAGCAAATCTTTGTTTAACTGATCTAATTGGAATCTTTTACTGTGAATTTCGTTCCTGAGTAAAGCCATCTCTGTTCTTTTCAGGATACGTTTAGTAGCTGCTGTGTTGTGATGAAATGTTAATTTGAAACAGGTTGGTGTTGCATTGTTGTCTCTGCAGTTGCATAGGAATTTCAGGTCACATAATATTCCTGCTCTTTTAACTTCCAGCTTCTCATAGCTTTTGATCTGGCTATTTATTTCCTCCCCGTTGAGGTCAGATATTTGTTTTTTTTAAGCTTTCGCGGGTACTTACATGTGTGCTGTTTAGCTTCCTTCGGGCATTATCCCATGTCATTGTAGTGCTTTTAAAGTTGTAGCAACGTTTCAGCAGAATCTCATCTGCCATCATCAGGCTTCTGTATGGATATGGGTCTCACAGCTTTTGGTTTTAAAATTTGAGGCTGGCCTATCCTGATTGGTTGGGAGTCTTGGTCTGTGTTTATTGGACTTGGAGTTTGATTGATTGGTGTTTCTGGTTTCTTCTGTCTGTTTTGTGGCTTTGATTGGCTGGTAACACTCTGTTCCTGTGTTGGAGGCTTTCAGTGCAGCTTGGCTTCATGTGAAAGGACGGCTATTATCTATTAGGAAGCTAGGTTTCACCTGGGTGCTTGGTGGGGGGGTGTTTGAGCTGGAGGCATCAGAGGGAGTCTGTTTGTGCTCAGGTGTTTGCCTGGCTTGTGGTGTGGAGATCTTTCTATTTGAGAATGCAGGTTTCCAAATGATTGACCGTCTGCTGGAATCATCTCTTCTATTCATGCTTTCAGGTCTTTTTTCAATCTTTATGGCTTCTCTGATGATTCTGTGGCTGGGGTTTTCTATAGTGGCTAGAGTTTTAGTGCCATTGAAGTTGATGTTGTGACCTGTGGTTTTCAAGTGTTGGACTAGTGAGGAGGTGTGTTCCAGCTTTTTTACTGCATTTTTGTGTTCATCTAGGCGGGTACTTATTCTTCTATTGGTCTGTCCAATGTATGTGGCCAGGCATGATGCACAGGGAACTTCGTATATGCCTTCGCTTTCTAGGTCAATTTTGTCTTTGGGGTTTCTAAGGATGGCTGCTATTTTTTTGTCTGTTTTGAAGGCAGTCTTGATGTGATGCCTGTGTAGTATCTTACTGATTTTATCTGTAGTACCTCTTATGTAGGGTAGGACATCTGTTCCATAGGTCTGTTGATCTTCTAGGTCTCTGTTATGTCGTGGTGTGTTTTTGTGGATCAAGTTGGTGATTTTGTTTTTGTGGAAGCCATTGGCTGTCAATACTTTAGTCAGGGTGCATAGTTCAGTCTTTATATGTGTCTTGTCTGCCAGGCGTTTGGTTCTGGTAATTAGTGTTTTAGCCACGGAATTTATCTGTGCTGGGTGGTGGTGGGATTGGGCGTTGAGGTCGCGGTTGGTGTGTGTTTTCTTCTGGTATATGGTGTGTCCCAGTGTGCCATCTTTTCTTTTGTAGATTAGTACATCTAGGAATGGTAGTTGTTTGTTTATTTCCATTTCTATGGTGAACTTGATTTGGGGGTGTGTGCTGTTTAGGTATGTTAGGAAATTGTTTAGGTTTTCTTTTCCATGGGGCCAAATCACATATGTGTCATCGATGTATCTTAGCCATAGTTTGGGTTTGTGGGTGGCATTAGCCAGGGCTCTGGATTCGAATTCTTCCATGAACAGGTTTGCAATGACGGGTGACAGTGGTGATCCCATAGGGGCTCCTTCAATTTGCTTGTATCTTTGTCCTTTGTATATGAAATATGTGTTGGTTAGGCAGTGTTCTGTTAGTTCCATGAGGTCTTTAGTTGGTTGGTATTTATTTTTGATGATTTCAAGAGTTTCTTTTATCGGGACTTGAGTGAATAGTGAAACCACCTCGAAACTTACAAGCAGATCTTCTTGTTCCATGTGTAGATCTTTGATCATTTCTAAGAAGTGGTATGAGTTTTGTACATATGAAGCTGCGGTTTCAGCATGGGGCTGTAGTTGTTTTGTTAAAGGCCCTGTCACACTGCAAAAACGGATGCAAAGAGGAAGCAAAACGGAAAAAAAATCTTGCCATCCGTTCTAAAACGCGATGTACTCACTGCCTCCGTTTGGCTTCCTCTCAATCCGTCCAGCATCCGTTTATTGACATTTCATCCACTCCAAAAGTTTTAGGCTGCCTAAAACTTTTGCGTGGAAAATGTATCCAGTTTGTCTATTCTGCATCCGCTAGGCATCCGTTCCGCATCCGTTCTGCATCCGCTATATCCGCTAGGCATCCGCTACGCATCTGTGGAACTCCATCCACTCCAGCGGTAAACGGACGCAGGGAGGAAGTGGAACGGACACAGACCGGATGCAGAACGGATGCAGAACGGATGCAGAACGGAAACAAAGCATTTAAAATGGAAAAAACGTTCATAGAGGGGACCTATCTCGGATATTAAGGATGCATAGAGGATGCCTAGAGGATGCCTAGAGGATGGAAAGGGACACCTATACTGCCTATAAAAAGGCGGAGGAACTCGTCTGCATCGCACTTTCAGCCCAGCAGCCCAGCAGTGCAGACCTCTGCAGCCTTCATCTGCCTCTTCCTCTTCCACAGCATCCAGTCATCTCCATCATGGATTGCGACAAAATCCTTTTGGCAGCCAACATCCTTCTGCATCACTGCGAAACCATCAACAGTCTCAGTGAACTCTACTATGGTAAGAAAAGGAGGCACCCAAAAAAAGTCTGGGTCCAAAGATGGTTAGCCAGAAGAGCACAGTACCAACTTTACGACAAGCTGATGGTGGAGCTCAGGAGCGAAGACACTCGTGCGTTCCAGAACTTCAGGAATATGCCTCCAGCCATGTTTGACGAATTTCTGCAGTGCCTGACACCCAGGTTGAGCAAGACAAAAACCAACTTCCCGCCCAGCCTGGAACCTGGGCTCAGGGTGGCACTCACTCTGCACCACCTGGCCTCAGGGACCCCCTACAGGAGCATGCAGTACGGCTGGAGGGTGCCACCCAGCACCATCAGCTTTGTTGTCAGAGAAGTGCTGTGGGCCATCCTCGAAGAATACAAGGAGGAGCTCCTCCAGTACCCCTCCACTGAAGAAGGATGGAAGAAAGTTGCAGAGCAGTGGTATCAGAAGTGGAACTTACCCCACACCGTTGGAGCCATAGATGGCAAGCACATGGCCTGCAAGGTTCCAGCCAACTCGGGGTCCACTTATTTCAACTACAAGGGCTTCTTCAGCATCATCCTCTTCGCCATGGTCGATGCTGACTACAAGTTCATGTACATCGATGTTTCAGGCAACGGCTCATCTTCCGATGCCCAGGTATACAATGACAGTCACCTCAAGGAGGGGCTGGAAAGCAACTTCATGGTGGGCTTCCCAGATCCAGAACTCCCTCCCCAATGACACACAAGATGTGCCCTACTTCATCATGGGGGATGACGCCTTCTCCCTCACAACCTACCTCATGAAGCCCTACACCTCCAAATAC
Source organism: Laticauda colubrina (assembly GCA_015471245.1). Classification (NCBI taxonomy): domain Eukaryota; kingdom Metazoa; phylum Chordata; class Lepidosauria; order Squamata; family Elapidae; genus Laticauda; species Laticauda colubrina. The sequence continues at coordinate 8,063 of BLBF01015207.1, forward strand.
CTCACCCGTGAAGAGAGGATCTTCAACTACAGGTTGTCCAGGGCAAGGCGGGTGGTGGAGAACGCCTTTGGCATCCTGGTCGACAGGTTCCAGGTACTTCTCAACACCATGCAGCATCGCCCACAGAGCATGAGGAGGATCGTGGAAGTTTGCTGCATCCTGCACAATCTCATGCGCACCCGCTACCCAGTCTTGCAGAACAGGCTCGTGGACCTCCAGCAAGACAATGGGGACATGGAGCCTGGGGAATGGAGGCAAGGGTGAAACCTGATCGACACTGAGGATGTGCAAGGCCCCAACAGAGCCTCACGTGAGGCAAAGAAGCAACGCAACCTTCTGAAAGACTGGTGCAAATCCCCAGCTGGAGCAGTGGAGTGGCAAGACAGGATTGTAGCTGCTTAATGGATGCTTCCTTCAGCCTGTCTCATCACACGGATGAGATTGGGCCATGTATGTTTGGTTGGCCTACAATGAACAGGGCATTTAATAAAGAGTTGTGTTTATGTTGACATGTGTGGATCAATGCTTACATTGTAATTGATAAGGGCCATAGGTGTGGCACCTGGGAGGGTGGACCATACAGTCCCACTATGCTTGCACTGGAGATTTATCTATCCCACAGCTATCTTAACCCATCCCACAGGTATCCCTGCCCATCCCACAGCTATCTTAACCCAAAGGTATCCCTGCCCATCCCATAGCTATCTTAACCCATCCCACAGGTATCCCTTCCCATCCCACAGCTATCTTAACCCAAAGGTATCCCTGCCCATCCCACAGCTATCTTAACCCATCCCAAAAGTATCCCTGCCCATCCCACAGCTATCTTAACCCAAAGGTATCCCTGCCCATCCCATAGCTATCTTAACCCATCCCACAGGTATCTCTGCCCATCCCACAGCTATCTTAACCCAAAGGTATCCTTGCCCATCCCATAGCTATCTTAACCCATCCCAAAGGTATCCCTGTTCATCCCACAGCTATCCTTACCCATCCCACAAGCATTCAAAGGCTAAACCATTTCTAAAAGTTTCCACCCAGACTTTATAGAAAAAAAATAATGAAGCAAGCGTGTGAAACAAAGATAAACTTTATTAATAACAACCTTTAAAGTAAACATGAACCAAGTCAAGTGTCCAAATAAAGTCCAAAAATATCCAGTCAGCCAGTCTCTGGTACTCCGCTTGGTCACTCAGAGGTGTGTGCCCAGTCTAATTTTTAGGGTGCAGGTGCTCTGGAGGTGGGTGCTGCTGCAGTGCTGGTCTGAGGTGCTGATGGAGTGCCTGGCCCCGAGAGGACAACAGGGGACGGTGTGTTCAGAAAGGTGTCGGACAACTGGCTCATCCCCGCGATGCTGAGAGGTCCTTCCTCCATGCCATGGGGTGTCAGCCCAAGTACCGAGGACAGATGTACTGAGGCCGGGCTTGGCTGTGGGATGGAGGAAGGAGTAGTGTAGTGGGACTGCCTGCTGTGCAGCGAGCTGAGGAGTGGCGTGGGTGGTATCTGTGGCATGGCTGGCATCGATGTCATTGGTGGCATCATTGGCGTGGGTGCCATCGGTGGCATCAGTGGAACAGCTGGCAACGGTTCTGCCCGATGACTCTGTGCCTGGCCTGGGAAGGGCTGCTGCCTGTGCTGCTGGACCTCCAGGTAGCCGTAGCCCTGGTAGGTGAGGGGCTGTTGGAAGCCTTGGTATGGGAGGGACATCACCTGGGGTGGAGGAGCAGACCTGGACTGGGTGGGAGCAGGTGCCTCTGGGTCTGGAGGGTTGTTAATCAGCGTGGAGATCCTCTCCTTCACCAGCTGGTACTGGGGATCCGGCATCTCCTTCAGGGTCTGGTTCAAATAATTGAGGAAGGGCTTGCGGTTGGAGGATGAGGATTCGATGGGGACCAGCTGAGAGAGAGACCTATGCTGGTGCGGATGGTGTCCCTGATCTCCACCAGGACCTTGTGGCTCTCACCCTCCTGAGGTCTGGCTCTCTGCCTTCCTGTGGAGGCGGCGGTGTGGGTGGATGGGGCTTCGGCAGCGGTGGACTCGATGTTTCCTTTCTCCCACCGCCCCAGGGAGTCCTCCTCGCTCTCCACCAAGCTTTCAACACCTGCCTGGAGGTTCTCCGCCGTGGCACGCTCCACCGAAACCTGCCTGGAGACAGGGACTGACTCTCGGCCGGAAGAGGACTGGGTCGCAGCAGGCTGCCAGAGAGTGAGGGTAGACAGATGGGCTCCTGGTGCTGCTCAGTGGCGGATCTCACCCTCCAGGAAGCTGCACCTGGCCATGACATAGTTCTCTCTGTCCGTTAGCTTGACTGCGGCCTGGCCAGATTTTTTGCAGTGCAGCTTCCCGTATCAGGTGTGCATATGTTTCCACCAGCCGAGTAGCACCTCCGAAGTGTAGCCCAGACTCTCCGCCCTCTCTCTCCAAGCAGCCTGCTTCCTTTTGGTGTCCCTGTACAGCCGGTGTCCCTTCTGCCACAGATAGTCATTCTCTCTCAGCCACTCCAGCACCTCATCCTCGTGCGCCTCCTCAATAAAGTACTGCCTCCTCTCCTGTTGACGCGAACGACTCTTCCTCCCTCTGACAGGGCCATATGGACCCTCATCAGAGGGACTTCGAGGTTGTAGGGGCTGCTCCTCCACACCAACAGCAGCAGCAGCAGCAGCAGAATCATCATCATTAAAAACATCACCAGCAGGATCATAATAAT
>BLBF01015219.1:0-10788 GCA_015471245.1 Laticauda colubrina
ATCCCTAACATTCTCCCCTTTTAGGTTACATAATAACTATGAATCATTTACAACTTTAGAAAATATTTTTCGCAGCTTTCTTTAAACTTAGTTGCTCCTTGAGCTTTTGTAAATTGGTCAGCAATGTTTTCTTCTGACATGCAGTATTCCAATTTTATCAGTTCATTCTTCACTGATTCTCTTACATTCAAATATCTTAAGTCAGTATGTTTTGATCTAGTTTTTACAGCAATACCAGTAGCTAATTTTATAGCTGCTTGGTTATCCTCATACACCATAATGGAATCTTTTACAGTTATACCCATGTCCAATAATAACCGTTTGTAGAAAATTAAGTCAGTGCATAATAATGATAGACATGAAAATTCTGCTTCCATCGTGGATAAGCTAATATGCTGTTGTCTGATTGACCTCCATCCTATTAGTGTCTTACCAAATAATATAGCCATCCCAGATGTTGATTTTCTAGTGTTTATATCAGTTGCAAAACTTGCATCTGCATAAGCACTAAGACTCAAATCACCCTTTGGTTCTACATATAATGCATGGTTCATTGTTCCCTTAAGATATCTCAATATTCTTTTTAATGATTTCCAATGATATTCTTTTGGATCTGAATTAAAACGTGCCAGCTGATTTACACTATAAGCTATATCTGGCCTTGACCAATTGCTTATATATGATAAGCTACCAATCAAAGATTGATATATGGACTTATCAAATTTGGGACTTTGATCATTAGTTTGGCAAACTTCTTGACTCATTGGAGTCTTTGCTGGTTTACAAAGTTCCATCTTATAAGTTTTAATTAATTGGCAAATTTTATCTTCTTGAGATATCTTAAAACCATGATTTGTTTTATTTATTGTCAATCCTAGATACCTTTTAATTTCACCTAAATGCTTTATTTTTATCTTTTTTGCTAATAATGATATAATCTCATTAGCTTCATTATTAGTTTTAGTTATTAAAGCAATATCATCAGTAAATAATAACAATAATGACACCGTTCCATTATTTTCTCTTTTAAACACACACGGATCTGCTAAACCAGATTTAAAACCTATATTGTTTAACTCTTTCACAATATATTGGTTCCACTCAAAGCCAGATTGTTTCAACCCGTAAAGACTCTTTTTGAGTTTCCAACAATCATCACTATTTACTTTATTTTCTTTTATGCCAATTGGTTTTCTTAAATATATAGTGTGCTGCAATGGTGCATGTAGATAAGCAGTTTCTACATCTAAATGGTTAATGACATAGTTTTTCTTAGCTGCCCACACTAATGCTGCTCTTAAAGATGTAGCTTTAAGGCTTGGTGCAAAAACTTCATCGTAATCAGATGCAGTTTGATTAAATCCTTGAGCTACTAACCTAGCTTTATGGGTAACAGTCCCATCATTTCCAGTTTTTACTTTAAATATCCATTTGCACCCAATGGATTTTTCTCCTGGAGGTAATTTGGCATCTTCATACACTTTCATTACCTTTAATGAATTTAGTTCTTTTTCCATTGCCTTTTGCCAATTCTCCTGATCCTTAGCAGGATACATCCTAAGTTCATCTACACTAGTTGGAACTTTAGTTACTTGGCAAACTATAGTTGCTTGATACCTATCAGGTGGTCTAGTTACACGTGTAGTACGTCTAGGTATTATAGGACTTACAGGTGGACTTTCATCTATTAATTGTTCTTGATCATGTAACTCTTCCTGATCAACTATTTCCTCTTGTTCTGGTCCTATTTGCTCTTCGTGGACTTCTTCTTTAATTGGACTCTTCTTATAGCTAATCTCATCTTTCTGCCTTTTGTAGGGTTCAATAAATACTTCATTATTTAAATCTTGCTCTAATCTATTCCATCCTACATGTTCTAGGAATTTTATACTAGCACTGGTGTAAACTCTAGATGTACCTGGTTCCCAGAATCTATAAGATCGATGATTAGATGTATAACCTACAAAAATCAATCTTTTAGCTCTATGCTGTCCTTTGTATCTAAGTTGTTTAGGGATATGCACCCATGTTGGTTCTCCAAATGTGTGCATGTAACTTAAATCAGGTTTTGTACCATGCCACAGTGTGAATGGTAATTCACCTGTTGTTGAATTAACAACATTATTTAATATATGATTACCACACATTATTGCTTCTCCCCATAAATTGTCAGGTAATCCTGAATCAGACATCATAGTTCGTGCCATTGATTGTAATGTTTGGCCTCTTCTCTCTATAAAGGCATTATGTTGTGGCCTATATGGTGCAGACATTTTATGTTGAATACCTAACATTCTAAGTCTGTTTTTAAATTTATGATTTGTAAATTCTGTACCATTATCTGTGATGAGAGTTACTAATTTCTTTTTAGTTTTTCTTTCTGAGAATTTTAGCCAATTAAATAGATTTTGATATGTTTCAGTTTTGCTCTTCATTAAATAGCAAAACCCATATCTTGAATAGTGATCCATTATACTTAGTATGTTGCGAGCTCCTCCTACACTTGGTTTTTTCGGACCTATTAAATCAGCAAATACTACTTCTAAAGGCTCTTTAGTAGTAAATCCATCAACTCTATTAGCCGGTATAACCCTGCTCTTACTTTGATTACAGGCATTACATTGCAAATACTTATTACAAGGTTTCAAACTTATTTCCTTAGACAATTCAACAGTTTTCTTAAGCATTTTAAAATTTAAATGCCCTAGCCTTCGATGTAACAAGTGAATACATTCGTCATGAGGTTTCTTATTTTCATAAATTGTGTTAGCCACCTTTAAACCATCATCATTTAACACATATAATCCACCTCTTAAAGATGCAGTAATTCTCTTATCTTCTTTTTCAAGTATGCAGTTATCTCCCTTAAATGTAACTACATATCCTAGTTTAACCAAAATTCTAACTGAAATTAAATTAAACTTAAGTTGTGGTACATATAACATTTTTACATTCTCTTTTATAAAAGAACAATATGCTATACCTTCACCTTTAGCTTTCAGTTTCCAGCCATTGGCTAACGATATCTGCTGTGTACTCTGGGACATTTTTATAAAATTTTTGTTATCATTTGTTATACAATGGGATGCCCCACTGTCAACCACCCATAAATTATTTTTTACAGCTCCGTTAGTATACATGGCTAACTCTAAATGTTTATTTATCTTTTGATGATTTTTAGTATTCTGGCCAGCGTTCTGGCGCTTTGCCTTTTTACAAAATCTTGCCAAATGTCCTCTTCCTCCACAATTAAAACACTTTTTAATTGCGTATGCAGTAGGAGGTTTATTATCTTCTTTTTGAGGTTGCTCCCTCCTTAATTCATCTCTTTCATGCCTTCTTCTGGCCTCTTCGATCAATCTGCCAGTTATATCAGTTAAAGTTAAACTTTGCTTTTTCAAAATTTCAAGTGAAGTTACGTAGTTATCATAACTTTCATCAAGGGAAGATAGAATTATATAAACTTGATGTTGTTCAGAGAAAATAAGTTCTTTCTCGTGTAATTCTTGGAAAATGCTTTGCATAGTTTTTAAATGACTCTGCATATCACCATTTGTTTGGAGATGTGTCCTGAAAAGCTTCCGTGTTAGATTTATGTGAGCACCAATATTATCTCGAACATAAATTCTCTTCAGCTTCTGCCAACACCCAAAAGCCGTTTTCTCTCCGTTGATATAAACAAGCTGTTGATCAGTTAAGGTTAACCCAATTATGCAAATGGCTTGTTGATTTTTATGCTTAAATTCTTCTATCTTTAGTCTGTCTTCCTCATCCTCTGGATCCCATTCTTCTACGTTTGGTGGATTTTCAATTATGTTCCACAGACCTTCTCCTCGTAGAAGTAGACTACATTTTGTAGACCATGATACATAGTTTGTTCCATCCAGCTTGGATATAAGGGACAAACTTTGTTGATTAACTTGTGCCATGGTTTCTTATATGGATATAAAAATATAATTAATAAAACACAGCTGTCTGTTTACTGTAATGTATAACAACACAAACTCTCACTTTTTACATAAATCTGTTTTATCCTATTTAAACTGACTTTGCAGCCTCTGGGCTCATAACCAGTGTTAAGCCTGGGTTCCCCAACCAGGGTTAGGTAGACAAGCTAAACAGAATGTGCAGCGTTAGTCAGATAGGCACACAGATAAATGAGTGAGTTTTTTTTTTTTTTTTTTTTTTTTTTTTTTTTTTTTTCAGATACGCTTGTGCTATCAAGAATATATTTTATTCCAGTATAAGTTTATGGCATAGTCAAATAACAGTCCAATATTCATTTACCATGTAGTCAGTCCATTCAGGGGTATTCATTTAGCAAAGTCCATGTAGAATATCCTATGTCAATTCACTTACAAAATCAGTCCTTTGTTGTCTCTCCCGTTCGAGCAATGCAGTCTTGATTCCAAGCAGTAATCAGGGATCATCAAAGCCAGAGCAAGCAAGCTGTAGACTTGCTACTTTTATATTGTTTTCATAACCAATCCCTTAATTGCTATTTCACAGTTAAAGCTGCAGACACTTTAACATACACTAACTATGATTCATAGTTATTATTTCACCTAAACCAGTTAGGGTAAACAATGTTATCCCTAACAAAGGAGAAATTTTCTGAGTTACAACAGTTAATCAGTGGAACAACTTGCCTTCAGAAATTCTGAATTCTCCTACATTAGTTTTAAAGAAGAGATTGGAGAACTATTTGTCTTAAAAGCTATAGGGCTCCCTGCTTAAGCAGGGGGTTGGACTAGAAGACCTCCAAGGTCCCTTCCAACTCTGTTATTCTGTTCTATTATACTTTACAAAAGCTAATTCATGTATTTCCAAACCCGGGTCCTATGTTGCCATATGTAAAATACAGGAACCCATTTAATTTAGACATCGAATCTAACAGGCTTATGGTCCATCATAGCTGTTACTTGTTAACTTATGAATAAGGCTTCAGTGACATTTTGTTGTTTATGGGGAAGAGAAAAGCGTTGTAAGAGACAAACATTTAATTTTTTTTTCCATTTGAAATGCCGAGCAACTGTTCTATTGCTCTGTTTAGTTGTATTGTGTCCTAAATGATAAGAATGAATCCTGTACATGCAAACTATGATGAAGATGGCTGATAAACATTGTTTCATAAACTCTTATGTAGATACCTACCTGTCATTCTCGTGGGACATTAGGTAACCAGATAAAGCAAAGCTCTAGTGAAATGTAGCTAAATAGATACATCACTTTAAAAAAAAAAAAAAAGCTTCTCTCATTTCCTGAGTGTGGGGAATAATGATAAATCTTGCTTGCAGGGCAGAAAATGGAGCTTTAATCAAAGTGTGTTGATCTACAATTAATATTTCTCTGCTTTGGCTTGATCAATATTATTTGAGCAATTTCCATATGCTGTTTGGGAGAATACAGATGTGATATTGCCTCTGGAATGAAACATTTTAGGAGCATTACCACAAGAGATCTGAAGATCATAATCTTTGAGATCTCTTGTGCATCCTAAATAAAGACTGGAGTTATTTTGGTGGAAATCTTTCACTGGAAATCTTTCACTTTCACATCTCACCTGTCTTCTCAAAACTTTTGCCTAAGCTTGTGTGAAGGTGATTTTTCTACAACTGTTCCTTCAGAAGTTGATGGATTTCCTTTCTCGAGGCCACGTATAATGTCTAGGGGACCATAGAGTACCCCTTCTTGATCTGTCGCCCAATTGCAAGTGAATTTGAGGTCTCCTCTTCAATCAAAACCTCTGGCAAATTTATAAACAAGCTTCCAGAGCTTCAGGGACACTGGGGAACCATCTCAAGGGATGTGTCATTACCTTCGGTTTATGCTGTCAATCAGTAGAATGTGTGCATAAATAGTTATAGATCTATGACAAAAACCAAAATGTTGATTAAAAAAAACAACTGCTGGATCAGAACAAAGACTTAGCTAGGACACTGGTTCTCAAGTTGCAATATGCATGCCACATGTTGGATTCTGAAAATGGAGCACAGGGGAAGTCATGAACCCTCAGTGAAATCTTTAAAATGTATTGTGACTGATGAATAGAAGAGATTGTCTCTAAATAGATAAATGCACTTCATAGGTAAAGTGTATTTTTACATTTCTTTCATAGAAAGACTCTGGTTCTTCAACAGAATAATTTGTGAATTTTAAGACTAAAACAACTTGAGAACAAATGGTCAAAGGTGCTTCTAGACAGGCAGTGCCTCACACTAACCTCCCATTATTTTACACATATAAAAATGTACAAATCTGTAATTGACTCATCTGGAGAAATGTGAAACAAGGCTGCCTTTATGCACCTCTTGCTATTGTTCTGTTCTTTCTTCAACAGTGGTATTTTATGCAGACTCATAAAAGGCAGAACAAACACAATGAACACAGGAGAAAATATAAATTTGGTTTTGACACAAATTAGGCACTACTTTAAAAGGTCAGTGGATGAGGCATGGGTACTATATTCCAGAATGAATTTTCAGGCACAAAACCAATTGTTGTTTTGTGATTCTGTCTGCAACAGAATTTCTTTTAAACAAACAGAGTTTTAGAGGAATTGGGCCTCGAGTCTGTTTTCATCTGTGGAACCAAACGAATAAACAAACAGTAGGTATTATGAAGTCAGGATGTTCATTAAACAACAATAAGTGGCCAAACGTAGAGTGCCAGTTTGGTCTAGAGGTTAAGATTCCAGGCTAGAAAATGGGAGACCATGAGTTCAAGTCCATGAGTTCATGAATGCCAGTTGGGACCAATCAGTCTCTCTCTCAGTCCAACCCACCTCACATGGTCTTCTATGGAGATGCTCAGTCATCCAGGTCATGGTTGTGCCAAAAGTGCTTTTTTTCAAGAGGCAACTGGACTTTCTGGTTTTTCTTTGAAGATGTTTCTCTTCTCATCCAAGAAGCTTCTTCAGCTCTGACTGGATCCTTCCATTCCCCACTTGTTTAGTTTCTACCCATTGCTTCTTCTTTTGCCTTCTGGTACTTTGGAAAATAAGTTGACTGCCCCTTCTTTGTGGCAGCCCCTGAATTATTGGAAGACTGCTGTCATGCCACCCCTAGTCCTTCCTTTCATCAGACTAGACAAACCCAGTTCCCACAACCATTCTTCACATGTTTTAGCCTGGAGCCCCCTAATCACCTTCGTTGCTCTACTCTGCACTCTTTCTAGAGTCTCAACATTGTTTTTACGACCAAAATTGGATGCAGAATTCCAAATGTGGCCTGACCAAAGCATTATGAATTGGTACTAACACTTCATATGATCTTGATTCTATCTCTCTGTTAATATTGCAGTACAACTTCAAATTGGTTTAACCTCCCAGGGTGAGGCAAATAGAAGGATGGAATGACGAGACAGACAGATAACATTAAATTGGAGCCAAGAAGGTGTCACAAGTTCAATTTTCCTTCTCACTCCCTTTCTTTTTTTTCTTTGCTCCAACAAAAGAATCTGCCTGTTTGATTACTCTGACAGGTTAAAAAAAAGCCACACACACTTTCTCTGGAAACAAATACCACCTTTGGAAAGTGCCTTTTTAATAAGCATGGAGCCTCTATTTAGAGAGAAGGACACTCAGTTGGCAAGTACAGAGTTGTAAGGAAATAGTTTGAACATGCTGATAAAACGTCTAGTTTTACTCCAGACATGACTTTATCATTTACGGAGGGATATTGTTAGCATGAAGATGATAGTTTTCCTCTGACAGGACACAGACAGTGAAATGTAGATGAACAAAATGCCTATTGTGAAATGTTCTGCACTGTTTTCATGTGTGGTAATGCCTGAATATACAATCCCATGTGATAATTTTTTTTTATTTTTTTTTTGTGGGTGTGATATCGGCTTCAAGGGATTAAAAAAAAAAAAAAAAGCAGATACAAACTCATACAGGCAGCTTATTTCTTCCTTTGATGATGGGAGGGAAAGTACTGGGGAAATATTCTGAAGTGGGAACCCCAGAAGAACCAGCTTATCTAACAAGTATCTAACAAAATGAAATTCAATGTAGAGAAAAGTAAAGTCCTACATTTAGGCAAGAAAAACCAAAAGGACACATATAGACTCAGTGAAATCAGGCTCAGTAGCAGTAACTATGAGAGGGATCGTGGAGTCTCAGATAAATACGATCCAGCAGGATGCAGCAGCAGCCAAAACAGCTCATACAATCCTAAGATGCATTAACAGAGGGATACAATCGAGATCAAGGGAGGTACTACTACCACTCTATAAAGCCTTAGTAAGACCACACCTAGAGTACTGAATCCAGTTTTGTTCACTACATTATAAAAAAGATGTGAAAAAAGTGAAGAGAAGGACCAGGGAGGACAGGACAGCAGTCTTCCAGTATTTCCAAGCCTCTATATTTATTTGATGCAAATCTTAGAAGAATCCATTCTTATCCTCCTTGTTCCTGTGAGATGATGTTACTGAAGATGAGGTGAAACTCAAACCCCACTCTCAGTGGCTATGTTGACCCTTTTGGTGGCAATATAGGGTATCAACATTGCTTAGAGTTGGGACCCGTAGATAGTAAACAGCATTGTTATTCATTTTGTCTCCAGCCTAACGAGAAATGGAGTTGAGTTAGAGATTGTATGGTTGTCAGCAAACAGTAATGGGCCGGTTGCTTCCATTTTCCTTGTGAAAACAGCATAAATTGGAAATTCTCCACTGCTGGGAAGACATTTAATATTTAAAGGTAATTTGACCTGAACATGTGTGTATCATGAATCTTTTATGTGACCTACAGCAAATGTATTTATACAGCATTATTCCAAGGCTACTTATCCCTTATTCATTTTCTAGGATATTATTTTTCTTTCTTAGACTAATGTACACTGGATCTTCTCATTTCTCCACTCCGATGGAATCAAAGCAATCCTCTTATTTACCCTTATTCCCCATTCTCAAGGTCTGGTAACTAAGACCGTTTGATAACTCCACTCCACAAATGCAAAACGTATGCCCTTAACTCTACCATTTTCCATTTCATCTTGATAAACATTTCTTTTTCATATTTTTTTGCTCCTGAGAAGGGTTATCCAAGGAAGTTAAAGAGTTTAATGGGAACTTTTTTGGATGATTTATCTATGTTATAGTAGTAGGAGACTACTACTTGTCCAACTTTTCTCCCTCTCTCCCTCTAACTTAGTACCTAAAAGAACAATAGATAGAAAAATTTTGGCCTGTGCATTCTTGTCATTTGGAATAACAACAAAATATCAAGTATCAGTCAAGTGCTCAGCCTTCATTATCAATCAGCATTAAAACAATCAAAGAGACATTGAAACAGACAAGGTTTGAGGAATCTCCTAAAACGTTGAAGTCATATATAACTCCTAGGGCAGGAGTCGGGAACCCACAGCTCTGGAGCTGCATGTGGCTCTTTCAACCCTGTGCTGCAGCTTCCTGTTGCTGGCCAGATCCACAATTGATAGGCCTTTCAGTTAGAGCAGGTAGAGGAAAACCGTACTAGGAGGAGACTCTATGGTGGGGGAACTGGACTTCTGGTCAGCTCCAGAATTGAACGAGGGCTTCTGGTTAGGATCTTTGTGGCTCTTTGAGTGTTTAAGGTTGCTGACCTCTATCCTAGGACGAGTCACCCTCCCATCTCATATAGAAGTTTGACCAGTTCTGGAGAACCATTAGCGGAAATTTTGAGTAGTTCAGAGAACCAGCAAATACCACCTCTGACTGGAGACTTTACAGTATCCTTCCCCTGCCATTCTCACCAAGCCACACCACACCCACCATGCCATGTCCACAGAACTGGTAGCAAAAAAAATTGTATGCAACCACTGATGTCGATGTATTGCTGCTAGTCAGAATGGACCACGCAGGTACGGTAAACAAATTTTGATTTGTACATTAAGAGCTTGCAGTGTTTTCTGTTCAGGTCTTCTTCTCCATCACATCTTACTCTTTAGTCCATGAACTGTGCTTTAAAAAGCTCTTAAAGCGAAAATTTGCTTGCCCTCTCGTTCACTGCCTCTCGTTTCTTTATGTTGCTTGTAGTGATCTCTTTCTCCTGGCTGTTTGCTGCTGCTGTCTTTTTTCCTGGATTAATTGTAGTTATTATTATGACTATTATTATTTCCATTTTTATCCCATCTCTCTGCCTAGAGGGCATTCTAGACAATCCGGGTTCACCAAGCCACTGGATGAGGTCACCCATTTCTAGCACAGGAGCTATATATGCTATTGAATGTACTTGAAGCTAAGAGCAAGGAAGTGTAAATAGATATGTGGTGCCATTGTTCCCCCCCCCCCAAAAAAATGAACAGCTTTTTTTGGTGGTGTGTATTTCTGAGGCAGTGTTTCCTCCCGCAAGATTACAGGGTCTGTCAGATGACCTTTAGGGACACAGGCTCTATCATGTTCTTCTAGGCTTTTTGGAAAGAATAAAAAACTACCAGGCAAAGAACAGACTGTTTTTTTTAAAAAAAAAATGCAGTCCATTAAAAATAATTATTTACAAATTGCATCAACATTCATTCAGGGTTTCTTCTCTCAATGGTTTTAAAGAATCTTGAGCTCACAATTGGGGAGGGAGGGATTGATGTGTTTGGGTATTGTTATGTGACTTTTTCTTTATTTCTGAACATTTGCTGTTTCCCCCATACTTGAAGATTCCCAGAAACCTAGGGAATGCTGGAAAACCCATAGGAGTGAAATAGTGAGAAACCAAACCAAATTAGGCAAAAATGACATATATACCCAAAGGAAGCTAAACAGCACACATGCAAGTACCCGCGATAACTTAAAAAAACAAATATATAT
>BLBF01015220.1:6097-31999 GCA_015471245.1 Laticauda colubrina
AGAGAGAGAGAGAGAGAGAGAGAGAGAGAGAGAGAGAGAGAGAGAGAAAGAGAAAGTAATTCATTTAATGTTATAGGTTGCCAAAAGATGGCAGTATTGAAAGCCAAGAAGCTCTAATGTGTTCTTTAGTGTCTGTTGTTTCATTTTAGTTGACATAAAGTAGTTTGAGAAAAAAAAATTGGGACTATGCCTAATGAAGGAAGCTAGAACATTCCTTTTGTTACATATTAAAACCCTCAACCTAAAACCCCAGAGTGTATTCAGTTAAAAGTACGTGGTGACTTGTTACTATTTTCTTGGAAAACAGGAACATCCGCCCAGGGCCAGGCAACAAGTAAATAAGATAGGGACATCCACCGAAAGCAAAGTCCAGAAGCAAAACAAGGTAAGACATCCATTGCATAAAAGAAAATGTCATGTTGACCCTTTAGCTTATAGTTTAGCTTATAGTATGGTTTAAGATAATAAGGGGAAGTTGGGAGGGCTTCTTAGGTGTGGCATGCATTGTGTAGGGATATAAATGTATTGCTTGAATATGGGATTTTGCGCTTCATGATCTCAATCCACTTTGGGATGGGAAGGGATGTGAAGGCCTGCCTTTGCAAACACATTTTTAATAAACTTTCTTTGTTTGTACATCAGAATTTTCTGTCAAATTAGTGAGTATACATGTTTGAATGTTTTTAAAATCTCACACTAAAACCAGGCTTGAAATTTTGGGCTTGGACAATCTTGAACTACGCCTCCTATGGTTGGATTTAAGCATATTACATAAAATTATCTGCTACAATGTCCTACCAATCAATGACTACTTCAGCTTCAACCACAACAATACAAGAGTACACAACAGATACAAACTCAATGTTAACCGCTCCAAACTTGATTGCAGAAAGTACGACTTCAGCAACAGAGTGGTTGAATGCCTGGAATGCACTACCTGATTCTGTTTTTACATCCTCAAACCCCCACTCCTTCAACCTCAAACTACCCACTATTGACCTCACCCCATTCCTAAGAGGTCTGTAAGGGGCATGCATAAGTGCACTATTTTGCCTCCCGTCCCTGTCCTATTGTCCCCATTTATTTGTACTTATTTCCTGTATTCTTACCCATGTTTAAACTTATACCTATTATCTTGTAAGTGATTGACAAACCAAATAAATAACAATAAATAAATAAAATAAAAACTGGAAGCAGGAAGTTCTTGTCACTGGGCTTTAAATAATGAATTGTGATTGAGCTTTTCCTGAGGACAGTGTCTTTCTGGGCCAAAATATTTTATAGATGGTGAATTGGAAATAATTGATTTGTGTGATCAAAAATGAAATGGATGTCTTATGACAAGAGTTTCATGTGAGAAAAGTTGAAGCAATTGAAATTTGCTGGAAAATTTGCCAGCATGCTAGCAAATGACAGTGAGGAGTTTCTGAAAGCTAACAAAACATGGGCTCATAATTTTAACCTAGGAATGAAACATCAATCAATTGAAGATCATCACAAAGCTTCCCCTGAAAAAAATAAAATGAAGCTTACACCTCACAACCCACACAAGAAGCTATTCTGAAGTTGGATTTCATCTTCATGAATTCCACGCACTGCATAGTCCAGACTTGGCACCATGCAATTTCTCTTTTCCTAAAATTGAAGGAATACTTTCATATGAATTTGTTTGATCATATTAACAGGCTTCCAAATGATTGAAAGTCTGGTGGAATCATCTCTTGATCCACAAAAACACACCAAGACATAACAGAGACCTAGAAGATCAACAGATCTATGGAACAGCTGTCTGGCCCTACATAAGAGGTACCACAGATAAAATCAGTAAGATACTACACAGGCATCACATCAAGACTGCCTTCAAAACAGACAAAAAAATAGCAGCCATCCTGAGGAACCCCAAAGACAAAATTGACCTGGAAAACCAAGGCATATACGAAATTCCCTGTACATCATGCCCGGCCACATACATTGGACAGACCAATAGAAGAATAAGTACCCGCCTAGAGGAACACAAAAATGCAGTAAAAAAGCTGGAACACACCTCCTCACTAGTCCAACACATGAAAACCACAGGTCACAACATCAACTTCAATGGCACTAAAACCCTGGCCACTATAGAAAACCCCAGAGACAAAATTGACCTGGAAAACCAAGGCATATACGAAATTCCCTGTACATCATGCCCGGCCACATACATTGGACAGACCAATAGAAGAATAAGTACCCGCCTAGGGGAACACAAAAATGCAGTAAAAAAGCTGGAACACACCTCCTCACTAGTCCAACACATGAAAACCACAGGTCACAACATCAACTTCAATGGCACTAAAACCCTGGCCACTATAGAAAACCCCAGCCACAGAATCATCAGAGAAGCCATAGAGATTGAAAAAAGACCTGACAGCATGAATAGAAGAGATGATTCCAGAAGACTGTCAATTATTGGGAAGCCTGCACTCTCAAATAGAAAGATCTCCATGTCACAAGCCAGGCAAACACCTGGGCAAAAACAGACTCCCTCTGATAGCTCCAACCTAACCCCCCCACCAGGCACCCAGGTGAAACCCAGCTTGCTAATGAAGAGCAGCTTGCTAATGAAGAGCAGCCGTCCCTTCACACGGAGCCAAGCTGCACTAAAAGCCTCCAACACAAGAACAGACTGTTGCCAGCCAATCAAAGCCACAAAACAGACAGAAGAAACCAGGAACACCAATCAATCAAACTCCAAGTCCAATGAAACAGGTCCAGGCTCCCAACCAATCAAAATGGACCAGCCTCAAATTTAAAACAGGAGCTGTAAGACCCATATCCATACAGAAGCCTGAAGATGGCAGATGAGATTCTGCTGAAACATTGCTACAACTTTAACAGAACTACAATGACGTGGGATAATACCCGAAGGAAGCTAAACAGCACACATGTAAGTACCCGCGAAAACCTAAGAAAACATATATATATATATATATATATATATATATATATAAATATATATATATACATACATTTGAATGAATGAAATTGCTAATAAAGTGTATTATTTTACAAAGAGCAAATCTACCTAGTTTCATGTTTCTGATTTATTGGTGCTGTATTGGTGCTGAATGCCTTTCTAGGTTTTCTGTTTTAATTGTGTGTGTTTGGAAGTAATGATTATAAACGATAATGCCAGTGCTAACTAAGAAACTCGCAATACTTTGAACAATAGTTGCTGTGCTTTTTGTTAAATGGAAATTGCCAAAATATAAAATAAGGAAACTAATACCCCTCAATCATTTATTTTCAGGTGAAAAGTGGAAGGATTACAATAAAAGGGCATGCATTACTATAGTATCCGTAGGCAAAAACTTTGCAAATTTCAGATAGAGGCAGAGGCTACAGAGCTATGGTTAATGAAAAATAATACAAAGTTTTCTCTTTTTCTTGATGTTTTGACAGGGAAATACTAATACACCACATTTTATTGTCGTCTTTCCTTTCCCATTCCTGACTTCCTTTTCTTTTGGGATGGGACTCAATTAGGAGTGAGTCAGTTCAACTTTTGTATATCACTATTTTCAATTGTATAAACCTGGTAGCATTGTTTCTTCTGTGACAATTAATCTTTACTTAGTTTGGGCTTAACTTAGTTTATGTCATAAGATAGGCTGTCCTTCCAAAACCAAATGAAAAGTCAATCTGAATAATCAAACTAAATCAGATAGTTCTAATAATTCTGCAATGATTCTGAAAGCTTTGTTCAAGCATAAAAGTCCTCTTTGTGAAATACTCCAGTGAACCAAATTGAATCTATCTGATATTCTGAATCAGTTTGAATAATTTGATCAAACGTCAGAAAACAACTTGCAATTTAAATAGGTTAACTAATCAACATTCTGCTAGTATTTGTTCCAGAACACAGATTTTTGTGATTTCTCCAAACCATGATCAAATTAATTTTGCAAAGTAAAAATGAACCAGGAACAAAGGAACAATTCCACATTATAGCTACCTTGAACTCCTCAATCAATTCACGGATATTATCTACTGTATGTCCAAAGACATTTTTTCTTTATGTGTTTTTTTTATTATTTTATAGTAATTGAGAGGCAAGAGGGAATCCAATATTGGAAATAGTAAGGAAAAATATAACTGGTTTGAATGGCTTAGAAATCCAAAGTATAGCAGAAAAAAATCATAATTCCAATGATTTCTTCATAGTTATCATGAACTGGTCATCTGAAAGTTGCAAATGAAGCAAAAAACAACAACAACAACCCAGAAAGTTAATTACAATACAATAAAATCTTGAGCATATATCCTTCATTTTCAAGCATACATTTTCAAAGCAGTTCCTGGGTCTCATTGATAGAGAACCAGGAAAAATGAGGAATACCTAATGAAGTCATTAAAGGTGAATTTGAAAAGAGATTGCCAAAGATGAAGAGGAGAATAGGGCAAACTAGATGCCAGAACAAACTGAAGATGGCCAAGAAGAAAAAGAAAAGCCAAAGCCAAGAAAGAAAAAATATTAGGAGACAACTTATTACAACAGTAGAGATTTTGAATATGGAAGTAGACAGGAAAAAATAAGGACATTTTTCAAAAGGTCTCAGAACCTAGAAGCGGGTTGCAATCAATAAGTTTATTAAAAGGACACTAATAGACAGATAGTAACTGACTGAATGAAGATCAAAGATGTATTGATATTCAGTACAATAAGATGTCATCACTGAAGATATTTTCTATTTACAACAACCAGCACGAGTAGAAAAATGAAGTTATATCATCACACTGGTACCTGACAACTTGGAAGATTATAAGAACTAATGGAATGTCCATGGAAATATAGCAAACAAAGAAAACAATAATAGTTTTACCAAATTATACCAGCAAATCTAGAGAACAAACAGTAACCAAAGATTAGAGGGCGTCAGTCTACATTCTAGAGCAAAAAAGATTTAACAGTGTGTGTAAATTATTGTAAAATATCCTTAATTTCATATGCTACCATCCAACATACATTAAAAAAATAGGACTTGTTCAAGCTGGTTTTATAAAAGGTTAAGAAATGCCAGAAATTATTGCTCATTTGCATGTTTGAGAAAGCCAAAAGATACCAAATAGAAGTCAGAATGTGTTTCATTGATTACAGAAAAATCTTTGATTATTTTGATCACAAGTAAGTACTTAAAAAATGGGAATCCCAGAACATCTCATTTTCCTCGTGTGAAACCCAGGTACAGGTCAGGAAGTCACATTAAAGGTAGAATATAGTGAAACAGGTGGGTTCCAGGCTGTCAAAGGAATGACACAAGGGTTTATACGGTCCCCTTATTTATTCACCCTACATGCTGAATATATATTAAAGGAAGCTGGATTGGAAGAAGATGAGTGTGGTTTTAAAACTGGAAGAAAAAACATCAATAACCTGCATTATGCTGATGGCTCTAGTTTGATAGCCAAAAATGTAAAGGATCTGTGAGCTCTGGTAATAAACGTCAAAGGGCACTGTGAAAAATTAGGACTGAAATTAAATATAAATACTAAACTTATGACAACTTGTACAGTGACTAGCTTTGGAACTGACAATGAAGGTATCAAATGGTAGATAGCGCCTGCTTTTTAGGATTAACTATCCATAACAAGGGAAAAAGTAGTAAGAAAATATGTCACATATTAGTATTTGGCAGAAAAAGGACTCCACAATTCATGCTTGAGATGTGTGTGTGTGTGTGTGTGTGTGTGTGTGTGTGTGTTTGTATATATTCTCTTCTATTGGAATTTGGTACAAAAGTCATGAAGATCTTGGAAAATATATCTAGATGCTGTAATGTTTTATGCTTACAAGTACATATACGCTTAGACAATCTTGAACTATGCCGACTAAGACTGGACTTAAGCATAGTATATAAAATAATATGTTACAACATCTTACCAATTAATGAATATTTCAGCTTTAATAACAACAACAACACAAGAACACACAACAGATATAAACTAAATGTAAATCACTCCAAACTCGATTGCCGGAAGTACGATATCAGCAACGGAGTGGTCAATGAGTGGAACTCACTACCTGATTCTGTTGTCACCTGCTCAAACTCCCACTCCTTTACCCTTAAACTAACCTCTATTGACCTCACCCCATTCCTAAGAGGTCTATAAGGGGCGTGCATAAACACACAGTCATGACTGCTGTCCCTGTCCTATTGTTCCCAATTATTAGTTCCTATTTCTTGTATTTAAACTTATGTTTATTCTAGTTTCTGTTATATTGTAAGCTTTTGACAAATAAATAAATAAATAAATAAATAAACAAACAAACAAACAAACAAACAAGCAAAGTTCAAATAATTTAACCAGTTCTTGTGATTCCCTGGAAGCAAAAGTTGGATCTGAAGAAGCAGAAAGAATACTGATATTATTTGAACTATTGGAGAAGACTCCTTAGAAAGCCATGACGAACCAATCAACAAATCAACCAAAAGGTCTGACTCAATCAGGCTAGAAATTATTATTCTTTGGACACATTATAGGAAGACCTAGTCTTTTGGAGAAGTGAAGGATTGAAACAGATTCTCATGAAGACAATCTATGTGGTAACTAGGAATTGAAAACAACTTTATGGTACATAATCAAAAGCACACACACACCATGATAGGTAAGTAATTTAAGTAATTTCAACATATCAGAAAATGGTTCACACAAGGAAGCATTACTATGCAGGATAAACTCTCATTAACTAGTAATGTGGTTGATAGTAACTGAGGGTAATTAAGTGTACCATATTCTCACAGAAGTTTATTAGACTGGTATATAATGAGAAAGTTGGTATTTTTTTTTAATTTTGGAATTGAGTTATATGAGCCTGATTTCTTTCTCACATTAAGTTGAAGATCAGCAGATATATTAAGCAAACACAGACAGAGATAGTAATCAACAAGGGCATTTTATCTTCCCTGCTGGAAAGATTATTTACAAAGACATGAAAGTTCATGATCAATAGGGGAGAATATAGGTTGCTCAGGGTTGAACCGTGGAGTCCTTAATGCTCTCTGAGCTTGGTTGTTTGCCTGCTGATGCTTCATTACCCAACTAGTTATCATCATGAAGGGTTTGATTCCTGTTTATATACACAAGCTGGCCTTGCTAGTGTTGAGAGATGGATTTTTTCCCCCTTGGTAGTTCCATAAGTAGGATATTGCTTTTGCTTGACTGTTTCTGTGTTATTAATCTCTGCTTATCTGAGGGTTAATTGCTGGAGATATCTGGTATTTTTCCTTCCTTCTTAAACTTTTAATTATTTCTTCTGAATGGTGTGTAAGTATGACAACTACGTGGGTCTACAGATAGCAGATTTGTCTGAATGCCAAACTTCCTAGAATTTCCCTGATGTTTTTGGAATTAGCTCAGTCAAGGTAACTCCAAGGATACTCACATTTTCCCAGTTGGAACTATCATTGATTTTGCCCATGTGTTATAAGATTAAAGAGTTTTCATTGTGTCTTCTGACTGCTAGTTAATGTTCAAGGATGCACTCTGCTAGTCTTCTACCTTCTACATAAAAACTGTTACAATCCTTGCACTGTATGTTGTGGATTACTCCCTTTTTTCTTCTTAGATTATTTGGTCTTTTGGGTTTATTTAATTTAATAATATAATTTAATTATAAAATTTATTGACAACCTCCCCACACTTCTTTCTATGTGCTAACTCTGCATGGCTACTTAAAATGTTTTGGTGGACTTTAGTTAGTTTGGGTGTTACAGAAATGCTGTATGGTTGTAATAGACCTTTGGTTGTTTCTGAGACTTTTTTGATGTGTAATGGTATTGTAGTGGATTGAATAATCAGAACCTTTTTGATATCCACATGGATATTTAATTTGTGGAAAGATGTTGTATAGGCAGTCTGTTTCCTTTTTCTGATGTTCTGGTTACTGCAATGAGTTTCTACTCATCTGAATATTGTTCATACCCAGCTACCCTTGTGGGAGGTTGGGTTATAGACGTACTGCTGTTTAATTTTTTATTGAGGTCAATGTAGCAGTCTATTTTCTGGCCTCTGTCCACAAACATTTTTCATGGACTGTTATAATTATCACAAATGCTTTCACATAGCAATCACTTGATATTTCTTCATACCTTGCAGAGACATCATAATGTTGAGATAGAAAAACCTCTGGCTCTTTTTCCTTTGACCATATTTTGCTGTTGTTAATGTAAGTTGAGTCCATGTCTTTTGAAAAGTCATGGATTCTCCAGTCTTACTAATGGGGAATGAGATGCTGCCACATTGCTTCATGTTCATTAACTTTGACATTTTAGTAGCTCTATGATACTGGAGAAATTAGTATGTTGAAAAGGGCTTCACCAAGGCTAGTTATATCTTTGCAGCACTGCAGACTGAGGCAAAATACAGCTGCTTCAGACTTTTCAAATTTTCTGTCAAAATTCTTTGCAAAAATTTGTGTTGTTCAAAAAAATTAGGCTATGAGATCGTCTCTATCCTCTTTTGACTGGGAGCGTAAAACAATACTCCTTTTTGCAAGCCATCTTATTAGGTTTTCATGTGTTTGGCTGCTTTCAGATGAATGACTTCTAATCCCAACAGTCAAAAACAAAAGGAGGAGGTGGAGGCATGAAGGCATACAGCTATTTTGCCTCAATTTTTTTCCCTTTGGGTCTGTAGTAGAAAAAAAGATGAAAAAGATAAAAGTAGAAAAATTGAAGATTTGTAAGTGCTGAGAACTACTTCTTATTCTCTGTGAGCTTAAAATACAGTTGCAGATAACTTTTCGTATTTCAGGAAAATTACATGGCTGAATCCTTGTTTTTCCCCCATTCCAATATTCTGATGGCTTCTCCTGTTTCCTTTTTTTTTTTTTTGCTTTCCTCTGAAGTTTAATTTCTCATTATTCTATGGTTAATATTATATTTTTTAAAAAAAGAAATGGCTCTCAGCATTTTATCAGAGAACCTGAGCTAGACTAATTCCCCAATGTTGTCTTACAGTCCCTTAGCCATTCCTGGAACAATATAAAGTTTATCCTCATTGTTATATCAACACAATCATGGTTAGAAGATCCTTAAAGATGCAAAGTGTACAAAAACTAAGAAGAAACAGCCTTACTCTTTGCTAGAGTTCCTTTGAGACAATTTCAAGAGACTGATTGGAAAGTTCCTAGATTGTGTTTTCCTTATTTATATAAGTACAGTAATGGCTTCTTATTTCATTATATTTTACCTACATGGACAAGGTAGTCCATGTCCTGAGGGGAAATGTAAACATTTTATCTTCAGCCATTTAGATTCAACAAAATCCAATTTGTAAGATTATATTTATTTTCCTTTTAATTCTGAGTTATAGTGGCCATTGGCTTGATCTTAATTTAAAATCTTTGTCTTCCCAACTTTAAACTCCAAATATTCTTTAAAACAAGTAGACAAAAAAGTTTGAAATAATTTTAGTTTTGTAAGTAGGGATTTCATGTTCTTTTAAAGGACTAATGATGATGATGATAATGAGGAAAGAAGCACAACAGCCAAGTATCCTTTGCTTTTTTCCAGTGATGATCACAGGATTGAAGTTTTTCCTTAAAATAAAGAAAGCAGTTCAGTATCACAAATCAGGCTCTGCTCTTTTGTTTGTGTGCATTGTCCTATAAATACCATATGACATGGGAAGCTGAATAGTAATTTTGATGCTATTTTATATTGTTCAACACCACAGAAGGTAGCAATTTAGCTTTTTTACAATCCATCTTCTACATGTAGTTTTATGCTGCAATTTGCTCAGATTTGGGTGGAAGATGGTGATGATGATGATGATTGCAAACCACATAATCTCTAGGAAGTCAATTCTACAAGGACTGAGGGTGATGAGGATTTTAATTACTTTTATAATACTTCAGAACTCAGGATCCTCTTCTGGATCACCTGTAATTTAGCAGAGATCTGAAAATGACAAAAAGTCTAAAGTGTGTGATAAAGTTTTGGGAATGGAAATGCTATTGATGCTCCTAAATAAGTTAATATGGTTTTGTGATAGATAATTCCATTTAAATATATGGATATGTTTTTGAATTATATTCCCAAGATTTAGACTGGAGAATTAAATAATATTTATAGTGAAAAGGCAATGTCACCCTGGATATTCATGGATTTAAGATATTAATTACCTATGAATTGTGTCCCTTGATATAATGGAAGCAATTACTAATATAATTTCATTTGGTCCACATTCAATTCTTTGTTTAAAACTGTGTTTGAAAACTGTCTTTATATTTTCATTTTCTTTGTGGGTTTTTTTTAACCTCTTTTTCTCTTTTATTTTTTTCCTTATGTGTGTGTGTGAGAGAGAGAGAGAGAGAGAGAGGGAGGGAGAGAGAGGGAGGGAGAGAGAGAGAGAGGGAGGGAGAGAGAGAGTGTTTTATTTGTAATGCAACTATTAAGGTAGCCATCTTATTTTTCAGGCTTGCTCAGAAATCTGAAAAAAGATGTCTGCTTTATTGTGTAGGGTAATGATATTCTTATGCAAGTTTTGAAATACTTCTTCCAAATATTTTTGAAGTGTAGCCCACCTAAGTGATTATTCTCTTTTTGTTGTTCTTATGTAGCTTTTATATAATAAGAAAAATGTGGAGGAAATAAATAGAACTAAAAATGATAAAAGACATCATCCAAACATCTCTGATGTTCTTTGATATAGATACAACTGTTCAATATGAAGGGCTTATCTTGACATTCCCCAAGTCACCTGGACTTCTTTAAAAGTTGATGAATGAGGCAGCTCAAATTCAGAGTCATGTCTGGAAGCACAGTGAACCACAAAAATTGCAAGTCATGGATAAATTCTTGCTTTATAGCAAACAATAAGGAGGAGTCTTAAGGAAATTGTTACTCAAATCAGGAGCCACATTTTTAAAAAAGAGCTATTTTTTTTGCTTCCTCATTGCCAAACAATCCAGGAAAGAAGGGAAAATTTGGAAAGACGGTTGGGCTGATAGGGTTTCTCTGGTGGAAAAGGAAGTTTAATATGACTCCTTCACTATAAGGAACAAATGGAAACTGTTCTGTATAAATATAGTAGACTTCAAATAACTCATTCTGATTGGTTACTAAAAAAACTAATGGGGATAGGTTCAAAAGGAACCAATCCTCGAAGCCGCACAAAGGTGACAAAATCAAATGAATGTCATTGGCTACAAGCCGGCAGACAGAAAAGTATAAAAGGGCTGTCGCGGCTTGAGCCAATGTTCCGTTTTGCAACTGTATTTGAAATAAAGACTTTGTTGTTGGAACCCGGTCTACCTCGCATTTTTCCGGACAGAACACTGGCGACAAAGGTGGGATCGTCCTAAACGCGAGACTGAGCACGCGGTGACAGACAAGCCAGACAAAGAGAAATGGCCGGAAACAATGCGCCGCCCGCACCCTTCAACCCCAATGAAGAAGATTGGGAATCTTACGTAGACCGTTTCCAGATGTACCTAGAGAGCAATGAGATGGAGGAAATCTCAGATCAGCGAAAAAGAGCTGTTTTCTTGACACACTGTGGGCCCGTGATTTTTAAAATGGCCAAGGCTTTGGCAAAGCCCCGAGATGTCAAACAATTGATGTGGACCGAGCTCCAAAGAACATTAAAGGCCCATTATGCACCGGTGGTGTCAAATCTAATAAAGCAGCACGAGTTTTATCGGAGAGACCAGAAAGAAGGCGAAACCATCACTGATTTTGTAGCCGCCCTATACCAAATAGGGGGAGCGTGAAAGTTTCTCAACTTAGATGAAGCGATGCGGGATCGAGTGATATTGGGGTTAAGAGACTCAACTATACAGAGCAAGCTACTGAACAAAACCAACATATCAGTAGCCGAAGCTATTGCAGAAGTCTCGGCTGCCGAAGGCGCCAAAAAATCAGCAGATAAGATGAAACAAATGAATGCAAGCAATGATGAAATAAGCTCGGCCAGAGGAAAAAAACAATCTCCCACAACCACTCATTATGAAGTGTTGTAACTATGTATCATTTATGTATTTGCAACTGTGTATCATTGCAACTATGTATCATTCAGGCATTTGCAACATTGTATCATTCACGTGTAATCATTGAGCTTCTGTCTTCTCAGTGACCTTTTACAGGGCACGTACAGAGACAAGGAGTCAAACATTTGCAGAAATAGTTTATTCACTTTGAGATTACATTGTCTGGCATGCAGCTTTGTGAAGAAGGAATATCCTGATCAAATTATAAATCTTGCCATCCTGTCTGACCTGATATCTTGCTTTGTTTGAACCATTGTTAATCCTGTATATTCCGTCTGACCTAGGCTTAACCTAGGCTCTGAATAAACAATCACCCCCTTTTGAATGAGCATAATAAAAGAGCGTGTACCCAGACATTCTGGGCGCACTCATCCTGAGGAACTTCGTCTCCTGTCATTTCTTTCTCCTTCGCTCCCTATCATGAGACGCCCATCTGATGCGGGATAGCAGATACCGCAATGAAGAACTCGAGGAGATGTCAGAATCCGGGGAGGAAGACGACGAAATCCACCGCCTATACGCTAACAAGAAAGGGCGCGAAAATAGAAATCGGCAGGAATGTGCTGGCTGCGGGGGAAACCATCCCCGAGCCGATTGCAGATTCCTTGATGCCATTTGCAGAGCATTCAAGAAAAGGGGGCATATCGAGAAAGTCTGCAGAAACAAAAAGGATTACAGCCCAAAGAGACGAAACGACTCCCCAGCAAAGCCTGAGCCAAGACTCTCCGAGAGAAAGTGGCAGCGAAACAGGCAAGCCACTAACCGGGAGAAAGCATACCAAACTTTCACTATCGGAAGCGCTCAGACGGAAAGCGGGAAGAAAGTAAAAATAGTTGTAAAAATCGAAGACAGCCCCTGCGAAATGGAAGTTGATTCTGGATCGTTCCTATCCATGGTGTCATGGGACACCCTCAAAAAACTAATTCCAGACATCAAAATTAAGGAACTCCAGAGACAAAAACTAACCCTCAAAGATTATCAGGGAAACCGAATTCCTGTAATCGGCCTGGGACATTTTCAAGTCGCTTACAGGCAACATGTCGCAGTACTACCATTAACGATAGTCGACCGAGATCGACCAAGCCTCCTGGGTATCGAATGGTTCGCACCATTGGGCATCGGGATGACTGGAGTAGACCGGGTGGCTGCAACTGACTGGGAAGAAGACCTGATCCAAGAATTCCAGGATGTCTTCGACGGCTCCCTAGGCAGGTATCGGGTAACCCCCATTTCTTTTAGTCTAGACCCACAGATAACCCCTAAAAGGCTAAAGGACAGATGGGTTCCTTTTGCTTTAAAAGCAAAAATAGAGGAACAACTAAATAAATTAATAGATCAAGGGGTTTTAGAACCTGTCGACCATGCTAGATGGGAAACACCAATTGTGACACCAATTAAGCCAGACGGGTCGGTTCGAATCTGTGGTGACTACAAGGCTACCCTGAACTACGTGCTGTAACAGAGCGTGTACCCGGTGCCAGTTGTGCAACACCTACTGCACTTTCTTGGTGGAGGAAAAGTTTTTGCTAAACTAGACCTAGCACAAGCGTACCAACAGCTCCCAGTAGACCCCTTAACGGCGGAAGCACAAACAATAGTGACTCACAAAGGGGCATTCAAATGTAACAGACTCCAATTTGGAGTAAGCGTAGCCCCAGGTGTTTTCCAGAGCCTCATGGAACGCCTGTTAAATGGTATAAAAGGGGTCATGCCATACTTTGACGACGTCCTAATTTCAGCCAAAGATGCAACACAGCTTAAAAAAAGACTCAAAGAGGTCCTAAATAAATTCAGAGAATCTGGCCTTAAAGTAAAGAAAGAAAAGTGCTGCCTAACGACTGATCGCGTCGAGTTTTTAGGATATTTAATTGATGGAGAGGGCATACACTCCACTGAAAAAAAAGTCAGAGCTATAAAAGACGCACCAGAACCAAGGAATAAAACTGAGCTGCAGGCATTTTTGAGACTGATAAACCTTTATAATGTGTTCCGACCCCAAAAAGCCACAATAGCGGAACCATTGCATCGATTACTGGACAAGAAAACAATTTGGACATGGGGGCTTAGAGAAAAAAAAGCTTTCCAAGGAATAAAAGACTTATTAGCATCAAACACCGTTCTTATCCAGTTTAGCAACACACTGCCATTGACGATGACCTGCGACGCCTCACCATTCGGAGTCGGTCCCATCCTGAGCCACCAATTGCCTGATGGGAGAGAGGCACCCGTCGCATACTATTCAAAGACCCTGTCCAAAACCGAGCGTAATTACAGTCAGTTGGACAGAGAAGCTCTAGCAATTGTCACCGGAGTGAAACACTTCCACGAGTACCGATATGGAAGAACTTTTCAAATCGTAACAGACCACAAACCGCTACTAGGAATTTTGGCAGGAAACAAGCCCACACCGAATATTCTGTCCCCACGAATGACTAGATGGTCAGAGTTCCTAGCCGCCTATTCCTATACTCTGACACATCGTCCAGGGAAACAAATCTCCCATGCAGACGCTTTGAGCAGAGCACCATTGCCATCCACAGAGGAAGACCCGGCACCAACAATGACAGTATTGCAGATAGAGACTTGCCCCGATCTACCCATATCTGCGAATGATGTCGCCAGAGCCACCGCAAAAGACCCATTGACTCCCCACATACTTAACTGGGTAGGTAAAGGCTGGCCGGAAAACTAAAAAACTGAGAACTTTAAACCTTTCCGGACCAGACAAACTGAAGTCTCAATCCAAAAAGGTTGTTTATTGTGGGGTGATCGGGTAATTATTCCTAACAAATTACAAGCCAAGGTACTGGGTATGCTTCACGAAGGCCACCCGGGAATCGTTAAAATGAAAAGCCTTGCTAGAAGCTATGTCTGGTGGCCAGGTATAGATAGGGACATCGAATACTGGGTAAACTCGTGCAATAAATGCCAAAGAATCAGGCCGTCCCCGCCAAAAGCACCCATAAGAGACTGGGAAACCCCAAGAGGCCCCTGGTCACAAATCCACATCGATTTTGCGGGTCCTACCAAGGGGCATACGTTCCTGATTGTCGTGGATGCATACTCTAATTGGCTGGAGGTAAAAATTATGCAATCAACGACAACAGAAACCGTTATAAAACAACTCGACAAACTATTTGCAACCCATGGCCTAGCGGACGTCCTAGTGTCCGACAACGGGCCATAATTAACCAGTCTCCAATTCGAGCAATATCTAGCCTCCCTAGGTATAAGACGTGCCCTAACCGTGCCGGCCCACCCGGCTGCAAACGGTAGGGCAGAGAGAATGGTCAGATTTACCAAGGAGGGTTTAGAAAAAATGGACACTGGGGATGTCCAAAATAAAATAAATCAATTACTCACTCTCCAACATATCACACCCAGTACTACAACCAACAAAACCCCAGCAGAATTACTGATGGGAAGGAAATTAAGGTCACATCTAGACAGATTGCACCCAAATTTCACACCAGAAACCCCCCCCCCCCGACTCCTCCACTCGATTCAGGACCTTTGCAATAGGCGACTTAGTTTATGCAAAAATTTTTACCAGGGACCCATTATGGCTACCCGGACAAATTACACAAATAACAGGCCCCAAATCCTACCGACTAACGGTAGACGACAGCAGGGAATGGAAGTGGCACATAGACCAGCTTCGCTCCCAAAACATAGAACGAAATGCAAACACACAACCACACATAGAAAAACACGACGAAATTCAAACCAAAGAGGGAGGGGAAATGCGAGAAATCAATAAAGAACCGTTTAAATTAAACTCCGAAAATAATAACAATCAAAAAGAGCAAATAAAAGACTCACTGTTTGAAGAAAGTTGCGAGAAGAGTCCATCCGAAGGGGCCAGCCAGGCCAGCTCGACCTGCCCGGAGGAAACGGGAGGGAGCGGCAAAACTGCCGGCCTAAGAAACTCAGGCGGCAGTAAAATGGCTGACTCACCCTTCCAGATGGTTCCATGGAGAAGGACTGAAGACACAGCAACCCCATCCGAAACGGTCGAAGTCTCCAACAATAATGAACCGCGCAAGTCCAGTCGAGTCAAGAGAAGCCCCACCTACCAGCGTGACTACGTCACCACGTAGGACTGAACTAAGAGGGGAGGGGTGTTCTGTATAAATATAGTAGACTCCAAATAACTCATTCTGATTGGTTACTAAAAAACTAATGGGGATAGGTTCAAAAGGAATCAATCCTCGAAGCCGCACAAAGGCGGCAAAATCAAATGAATGTCATTGGCTACAAGCCAGCAGACAGAAAAGTATAAAAGGGCTGTCGCGGCTTGAGCCAATGTTCCATTTTGCAACTGTACTTGAAATAAAGACTTTGTTGTTGGAACCGGGTCTACCTCACGTTTTTCTGGACGGAACAGAAACAGCCCCTCTTGTCATATTTTTCCCTGGCAGGTGTATTGAAAATCACAGGCATGCAGGAAGCTACAAACTTCTCATAAACAGATAAAATGCTGTTATGGAAGATCCAGTCACTTTCAGGTATCACATGATTGACATATTTAATCAATGTTCCAATTCTTTGTGTCTCTTTCTTTTGCCTGTGCTATATAAAGAGATAAACCCAGTTCTCTTTGGGTGGGAAATATATTTCCAGCTTTCTCTTGTTCGATGATAATATTGTTAAATTTCACCATGTGAGAACTAATTTTCACAACAGCTACCCCACGAGCCAGGTGAATGATAAGCCACTGTGTTCTAGCCATTTGAATTCAAATCAAAAACTATCAGCTCCTGTTGGACCTGAACCACAACAATCAGAACAGGATCCATTTTGGTGGGCAACCCATGTTGTTTGCAGCATATATTACTGTCAGTCATAAGAGCCAAGTAGCTATTGTTACCTTAGGTCAACTAATGTCTTTAGAGACTCAATCTTTAAATAAGTATTTTTTGAATTCTATGAAATGTTATTTCCATATAACTGTATAGATTTTCAACCTTATCCAACAGGTGTAATTTTTTTAAAGTCCATTTTCCTGAATAACCCTACTACATACTGATACTGAAAAGGTTGAAGCCTTCTCAGCAAGATAAAGCAAGAAACCAAACCAGACAAAGGAAATATTGAAGTGATATGTGATTTAGCATCAAAACAAAGATGCTTCTGAGAATGTTGAATTTTAACCTGATTTCTCTGGTCAGCATGTTTGTTCCTCTGTGTGTGTATGTAGGTGGATTCTTTCACAATACAATCACAAACACAGATTTAGGGACAATAGCAGAACTTTCCCAGTTGATCTACAAATAAAACTCTCACAAACACATGCATTATAGAACTATATTGTTAGACAAAAAGAAACTATCAAGTTAGTACCCTAACATAGATTATCACTGCAGCTTAGGAGAACACATTTACTAGAATGTTTGCATGAAAAATTATTTTCAAATTTGTGATTTTTCTCCTTTCATGGACAGTCTATCCCCACAAAACATTTATCCTTAACAGTAGGATAGCCCATACATTAATAAAGATTGCCTAGTAAGTAATAAGATTTTATTCTCATTAGCCCATGCTAATTGCCAAATATCAATCTTTGGCCTATATAAATATGCCACATGCTTTGAATTCCTTCTTCTCTGGCAGCTTTCATTAGATCAAAAGAGGATCCACCTTTTTTGTTCAAGTTGATCTTATTCTTAATCAAGAATACTAGTTCAAGTTGATCTTACACTTAATCAAGAATACAAGTTTGCCTTCTGACGGGGAATCTTCATTTGGCAGTCAGCAAATACCAATTAACAAACATAATTGTATTAATTGCATTAGTCTATCACATATTTACTAGGGGGCCTGTATTGCCTGTTTGTTAATGCAAATAGTTCTCACCTCTTTTGTGAAGTCAGCTTGTTAAAGTCTTTCTAATGCTAAATAGTAATCAATGCATATAAGATTTCTAAGATTTCTGGTGGGAATTCTGCATAATAGATGGATTCTGTCTTTTGAGGTATGTAGGGCCATTTAGTATAATTATTCCTTAGAGCTGTACCTATCATATTATCAACTACTACAGAGAATAAAGAACATACAACTTATTTGTTTAAGAACAAAGAGACATAATCATTTCCTTTAGGAGTCATTAAACTACTATGTTAAATAAAGAGTCAAGATCCAATGAGAAACTCCCATTTAAAGTCATTATACTTTTTAGAGCTTCTTCAAAAAGTGTGCTGCTCTCTCTCTCTCCCTATCTCTCCCTCCCTCCCTCCCTCCCTCTCTCTCTCTCTCTCTGGAAAAGAATGGTATTCTTGGAAATGGGAAAGTAAGCAGGTATGGCTCGAAAGGGTATACTTGCCCTCTTCATGAGCTTTGCCCCCTGTCCTATTCTACAGAGGCCACCTCTAGACCCAAGAGGCACTGCTTTCTCCATATTCATTCATGCCTAAATCTTTCTAATAAGACTGCAAACAAGGATCCTGATTAGTGTCAGTTCTGTAGACATTTTCATACATAGGCAATAGGCTGCCACTGGCCATGGGGAGACCACCCACTCATTTCACATGGTCTACTCTAACCAGAGACATCACGTTGTACCAAAAGGGATAGAATACCATTTAATAGGAGGCAATTATGCATAAATATGTAGGAATTGAGTTCTGAGCATTCTAAATCAATTAAAGGCCTTTTGAATTAGAGCAACCTCTGGACAGTCTTGGCTGATTGTGAAAAAAATGAATATGAAGTTAGGTCTAGTTGGCATTTGGACAGGAAACCACGAGGATATCTCAGGACTGTAGAATAGGGTGGAAATGGGAAAAAAAGAAGATTCTGAAATAAACTTTATTACACTGGCAAGAGAACAACATCAAAGTAATCATGTAGTCACCAGAAACTTAACTATTTCCTGAATGAAATTTAATAAATTTATTAAATTTAATCCTCTGCCTTTTTTTCAGTTTCAGTTTCCTTTGGTTGGGAAGAATGATACTGTTCACTCATGTTGATGCAACCTTCAGAAAATGGAACAAATAATCAACTTTAAAAAATCATTCATTATTTAAATGTAGACCATGTGCATGCTTAGCAATGGGTATGGGCCATGAACTCTGCTCTCTGATCATTCCTCAGCTACAATGTGTTATAATGCACAGGACTTAACTATCATTGGGTTAATTGGCCTTACAAGGGTTCATTATAAATATTGCTTCCTGAAATGACATTTTGTTCAATGAAGGCAGTTTAACATTAGGGGATGGCTATTGATTGGCATGGATTGTCAGCACTGATCTCAGGTGCCCCACAGAAAGTTTCCCAGCTCTGCTTTGCAATGCCAGAAACTGAATCCAGAATTTTCTGCATACAAAATATATGCTCTACCCAGTGATGTTTGCAATGGGAAACAGAAGGAAAAACAGACAAGATTTCATCATGGCAGTGAGATTGCAATCCCACTCCTTTGTACATGTATCAAGATCACAGACTTGTACAAATGGACTAAAACAACCAACTAGACCATGGGTGTCAAACTCATGGCCCATGGGCAGAATGTGTCATGTGCTGGCCACACCCATTTCCTGTTTAGCAAAAGGGAAAAAAGCCAGGATACATTGTGTGATGACAATGTGATGGCGCGAGTTTGACACCTCTGAACTAGAATGTTTTGAACACTTCTCATGGATACCCATGGATACTGGCTTCAATCCACTGAATTATGGCCCAGAGTAGCATCTGATCTGACTATTAATTCTTGATTAAAGTAAAAAAATGTAAATTCATACTTGAGTAATTTCTTTACTAGCACCAATCTAAACAGCATAAAAGAAAGGAAAAGCTTTCTTACGAACTGTTTCTTACAAAAAACACAGGATGGGGGAAAAAGTGAGAAAGTCTCAGAATTAAGACAGGAGTTTCAGACAAGCAGTGTCCTGCTTAAAATCTGACTTAAAACGCAGATTGTGAACCTACTGTATTTGTTCACCTGTGTCAAAGTTGCACTGATAAGCATCACCAGGCATTCAGAGACAAAAGAAAAATGGTGTGCTTAGTTTGATTGCTCTGGTTTAAAAACCCATAAATCACAGAAAAAGAATGCCTCAAATCTGTGGGAAACCGCCCCCCGTCAGACATTTTGAGGTCTTTGCTTCTGTCCATATCCTACTCTGCTCTGACCTCCACTAGTAGTTTTGGCCTTTCTATGAGCTATAGCTGTGGACTGACAGTAAAAGTGAGTCAATTTTTTTGAATCAATGGTAGAAAAAATGCATCCAATTGCATGGATTTCATGAGCTTTAATGGGCACTGACTGAGCAAAAGACGAAAGGCCCTATCTAACTATGCTCAGCCCCAGGTACAAAGCCATTAAACAGTAAAGATTCCCCCATTCTTCCTCGTTATGACCCCTTGCAAAAAACTACAAGATGAGAAGCAGAGTCTGATGAAAGGTTTCCATTCCTCTGGTGCTGAGGGAAATGCAACAGATAGGCCAAATCAGATGCTTCATTTCTTTTCTCCTTTATAAAGCCTCAGAAATTATCATCATAGTATTCTTACTTGGTATGAACTTATGCAGAGGACAAGCAGACCAAAAGGAAGAGAAAACCACATAACACAACATTGCACATGCACACATACACACAAACACAAAACACCCCTCTATATAAAACAATACATTTTACAGACATTATCTAATCCCGATGCTACCAAAGGCTGTCCCTATCCTGTACAGGGGCAGAAGACAATATCTGAAGACAATATCTCCAAAATACTACATCATTGTCTCTAATTTTGAATATAAATGGAAACAGAAGCAATGTCAAAGGTGTTCCCTGCATACACATATTCTCCCCCTCCCTCTCCCCCCAAAAAGCTACAATTGTTCAGGAATGACAGGTTTTGAGACTCCCTTCCTTGACACAAAAGGAACTTAGGTTTGTCAGCTGAAAAAAAGAGCTGGAAAGAGTCTGACATTTCTGTTTCATTATCTCTTCTATTTCCTGTTGGCATTCATTAAAGTGTCAGCGTTTTGAAGACATCCTGGTACAAATGCACTAAATACATCATAATTTCATTTGTAGTTTACACATGGAATTCTGCCATAGTCCAGAACATGTGTGCCTGAGAAGCCTATATGGTGAAATATTATTTTTTTTTGTCAGTGGGGTTAGTACTGAGGTAGATGTGCTAATTCACAATCATCAAATGGCTGTTTTAAAGTACAGCCTATTTCTCCTAATTGGTGCCTTGATTTGATGATTATATCAAGGCAGGGAACCACAGGAATGACTGCTGCTCTCTTGGAAAGCCATCAGTATTAGTGGCTTCCCATGTAGCTTGAGTGATTTTAACCATGTATTATTCAAAATCACTTCAAGTGTATGGAAAGCCACTCATAAACAGCTTGCTGCATGGAGACAAGTTTCACAGTTTTAAATTCACCGTTTTAAATAATTTGGTCGTGGTTGCACATTTGCTTCTCTCTTTTTGTGGATGAATTTTGTTAATTTGCTGTATGCTTACATAGGCATCTTAATGTACTTTTAATTTTTTTTAAAAAAGTGGAATGAGTTGAGAATTGAGAATTTTGACCTCTTTCCAACCACTCCTTTTGCATCCATTCTTCTTTTACTTTTGGAGTCCTTGATACTGCCTGAGCTTGGTTGATTATTTGTTTGAAGATATTTCATTACCAGTATTGGTGGGGTTATGGTTTTCTCTTTAGGTCCTTGATTTAAGTATTGTTTTCTACTTGTTTCTCTAGTATAAATCTCAGTTTATTTGGCTATAGGCTGCTAGAGTGGATATGTTCTGGTATTGTTTTTTAATGTCTCTTTCTTTCATTTCATTTCTATCTTTTTTTTGTTTCTTTTGATGGTGTGTAAATGTGGTTTATCTATGTATTTATTGATGGCTGATTTGTCTGAATGCCAAACTTCCAGGAATCCCATAGAATTTTTATATTTAGATTGTTCTGGGATATTCACAGTTTCCACTTGAAACTATTTCTGATTCTGTCCATGTGGGATGAGGCTAAAGAATTTTCATAGTGTCTTCTGAATGCTAGTAAAGCCCCTGTCACACTGCACCAACAGATGGAAAGAGGATGTAAAACAGAGAAAACCACTTGCCATCCGTTGGTTAACACGATGCTTCCGTTCTGAACTCACTGCCTCCATTTTGCTTCCTCTCTATCCGTCCAGCATCCATCTGTTGACATTTCATCCGCTCAAAAAGTTTTGAACTGCTCAAAGCTTTCTGAGCGGAAAATGAATCCAACGCGTCCATTCTGCATCCGCTAGGCATACGGGGAACATCCGTTCTGCATCCGTCGGCATCCGTTATGCATCCGCTACATCTGCTAGGCATCCACTGTGCATCCGCACAACTCACATCCGCTCCAGCAGAAAGTGGACACAGGGAGGAAGCGGAACGGATGCGGAACGGACTCGCAGCGTTAGTAGCACAGACGGAGAAAGGATGAAAGCAGATGCAGCACGCAAAAAAAGCATTTAAAACGGAAAAAACATTCGCAGAGGGGACCTATCTCGGATATTAAGGATGTTGAGAGGATGCCTAGAGGATGCAAAAGGACACATGGTGAAAACCCATATTGCCTATAAAAAGGGGGAGCAACTCACCTGGATCTCACTTTCAGTCCAGCAGTCCTGCTGTGCAGACCTCTGCAGCCTTCATCTGCCTCTTGCTCTTCCACAGCATCCAGTCATGTCCATCTTGGATCGTAACACAATCCTTTTGGTAGCCACCATCGTTCTTCAACAGTGCGAAGCCATCTATAGGCTCTGTGAACTCTACTACGGGAAGAAAAGGAGGCGGCCAAGAAGCGTCTGGGTCCGAAGATGGATCAGGAGAAGAGCAGAGTACGGACTGTACAACAAGCTGATGGTGGAGCTGAGGAATGAAGACCCTCGTGCATTCCAGAACTTCATGAGGATGCCTCCAGCCATGTTTGACGAAGTTGTGCAGCGGCTGACACCCAGGTTGACCAAGCAGAGCACCAACTTCCGGTCCAGCCTGGACCCTGGGCTCAAGGTGGCACTGACTCTGCATCACCTGGCCTTCGGGACCACCTACAGGAGCATGCAGTACGGCTGGAGGGTGCCACACAACACCATCAGCATTGTGGTCAGAGAAGTGGTGCAGGCCATCATCGAAGAATACAAGGAGGAGCTCCTCCAGTGCCCCTCCACTGAAGAAGGATGGAAGAAAGTTGCAAAGCAGTGGTATCAGAGATGGAGCTTCCCACACACTGTTGGAACCATAGATGGGAAGCACGTGGCCTGCAAAGCACCAGCCAAGTCGGGGTCCACTTATTTCAACTACAAGGGCTTCTTCAGCATCATCCTCTTCTCCATGGTTGATGCTGACTACAAGTTCATATACATCGATGCTTCAGGCAATGGCTCAGCTTCAGATGCCCAGGTATACAACGCCAGTCATCTCAAGGAGGGGCTGGAATGCAACCTCATCATGGGTTTCCCAGATCCAGACCCCCTGCCCAACGACACGCAAGATGTGCCCTACTTCATCGTGGGGGATAACGCCTTCTCCCTCAGAACCTACCTCATGAAGCCCTACACTTCCAGATGCCTCACCCGTAAAGAGAGGATCTTCAACTATAGGCTGTCCAGGGCAAGGCGGGTGGTGGAGAACGCCTTTGGCATCCTGGCCAACAGGTTCCAGGTACTTCTCACCACCATGCAGCATCACCCAGAGACCGTGAGGAGGATCGTGGAAGCTTGCTGCATCCTGCACTGAGGATGTGCAAGGCCCCAACAGAGCCTCATGGGAAGGGAAGAAGCAGCGCAACCTCCTGAAACACTGGTGCAACTCCCCAGCTGGAGCAGTGGAGTGGCAAGACAGGATGGTTGATGATTAATGGATGCTTCCTTCAGCCTGTCTCATCACATGGATGAGATTGGGCCATGTATGTTGGGTGGGCCTACAATGAACAGGGCATTTAATAAAGAGTTGTGTTTATGTTGATATGTGTGGATCAATGATTACATTAGTATTGATAATGAAGGGCCATAGGTGTGGCACCTGGGAGGGTGGACCATACAGTCCCACAATGCTTGCACTG
The DNA here is from genome assembly GCA_015471245.1 of Laticauda colubrina. Lineage (NCBI taxonomy): Eukaryota > Metazoa > Chordata > Lepidosauria > Squamata > Elapidae > Laticauda > Laticauda colubrina. The sequence continues at coordinate 30,190 of BLBF01015220.1, forward strand.
GAGGTTTATCTATCCCCACAGCTATCTCAACCCATCCCACAGCTATCTTAACCCATCCCACAGATATCCTAACCCATCCTACAGGTATCACTGCCCATCCCACAGCTATTACCCATTCCAAAGGTATCCCTGCCCATCCCACTGCTATCCTTACCCATCCCACAAGCATGCAAAAGCTTAAACCATTTCTAAAAGTTTCCACCAAGACTTTATTTAATGAAATAAATGAGGCAAGTGTGTGAAGCAAAGATAATCTTTATTAATAACAAGCTGTAAAAGAAAAATGACCCAAGTCAAGTGTCCAAATAAAGTCTACAGGTAGCCACCCAGTCTCTGGAACTCTTATCAGTCACTCAAAGGTGTGCCCAGTCTCAGGGGTGAAGGGTCCAGGTGCTGTGGAGGTGGCTGCTGCTGGAGTGCTGGTCTGAAGCCCCACTGGGGTGCCTGGCCCTGAGAGGACAACAGGTGATGGTGTGTTGAGGAAGCTCTCAGACATCTGGCTCAGCCCCGTGATGTTGAGAGCTCCTTCCTCCATGCCATGAGGTGTCAGTCCCAATACTGACGACAGATGTACTGAGGCCGGGCTTGGCTGTGGGGTGGAGGAAGGAGCAGTGTAGTGGGGCTGTCTGGTCTGCAGCTGTGTGAGGACTGGCGTGGGTGGCATAGGTGGTGTCGGTGGCATCAGTGGCGTGGGTGGCATGGGTGGCATCAGTGGAACCGGTGGCAACGGTGGCATCCGATGAGCCTGTGCCTGGACTGGGAAGGGCTGCTGCCTGTGCTGCTGGACCTCCTGGTAGCCATAGCCCTGGTAGGTGAGGGCCTGTGGAAAGCCTTGGAATGGGAGTGACATACCTGGGGTGGAGGAGCAGACCTGGACTGGGTGGGAGCAGGTTCCTCTGGATCTGGAGGGTTGTGAAGCAGCTCGGTGATCTGGTCCTTCACCACCTGGTACTGGGGTTCTGCCATGTCTGTGAGGGTCTGGTTCACATAGGTGAGGGAGGGCTTGCAGTTGGTGGATGAGGAGTTGGTGTGGACCAGCTGAGAGAGGAGATCTATGCTGCTCTGGATGGTGTCCCTGATCTCCAGCAGGACAGTGTGGCTCTGCCCCTCCTGTCTGGCTCTCTGCCTTTCTGTGGAGATGGATCTGTGGGTGGATGCGGGTAGGACTGTGGTGGAATTGCCATCTCCTTTCTCCCACTGTGCCAGGGAGTCCTCCACACGCTCCACCACGGTTAAAACAACTGTCCGCGGGTTCTCCGCCGTGGGACGCTCCACAGAGACCTGCCTGGAGACAGGAGCTGACTCTCGGCCAGAAGAGGACTGGCTCTCAGCAGGCTGCTGGAGAGAGAGGGTTGTGAGAGGGGCTGCTCCTCGGTGGCGGATCTCACCCTCCAGGAAGCTGCACCTGGCTATCACGTAGGTCTCCCTGTCTGTCAGCTTGACCGTGGTCTGGCCAGATTTCTTGAAGTGCAGCTTCCTGTACCAGATGTGCATATGTTTCTACCAGCTGAGGAGCACCTCCGATGTGTAGCCCAGACTCTCCGCCTTCTCTCTCCAAGCAGCCTGCTTCCTTTTGGTGTCCCTGTAGAGCCTGTGTCCCTTCTGCCATAGATACTCATTCTCTCTCAGGCACTCCAGCACCTCATCCTCATGTTCCTCCTCAATGGAGTCTTGCCTCCTCTCCCGTTCTCACATATGCCTCTTCCTCCCTTTGGCAGGATCAGATGGGCCCTCATCAGAGGGGCTTCCAGGTTGTAGGGGCTGCTCCTCCCCACCACCACCCACAGCAGCACCAGCAGGATCATCATCA
>BLBF01015228.1:1973-12682 GCA_015471245.1 Laticauda colubrina
TAGAGACATATGGTGAGATGGCTGGCTTGAAAATAAATAAAGATAAAACAAAGATTTTGACAAAAAACATGTTATTGAGACAAAGAGAAGAACTGACAGATCTTTTAAAAATCCAAGTTACAAATAAGGTTAAGTATCTGGGGATATATTTGACAGCAAGATGTAGCACATTAAAAGAGAATAATTATATTAAACTCAAACAACAGATAATTACAGATTTGAAGAAATGGGAAAATTTACAATTGTCATTAATAGGGAGAATTTCAACAATTAAGATGAATATTTTACCTAGAATTTTATTTCTCTTTCAAACAATACCAATTAGACTTGGAAAAGACTACTTTGAAGATTTAAATAAAATCATGTTGAAGTTTATATGGCAAGGTAAAAGAGCGAGAATAAAGTTAAAGCTTTTGCAAGATGCTAGAATTAGAGGAGGTTTTGGCCTGCCTAATTGGGAACTGTATTATCAAACTGCAAGTTTGATGTGGGTCAAAGAATGGATAACATTAAGAAAGCATAGATTGTTGACATTAGAAGGACATGACATACTGTTGGGCTGGCATGCTTTTTTATGGTACAAGGGAACTAAAACACAGGGGTATTTCAGAAGACATTATATATGGGAGTCTTTGTGGTTAAATTGGGAGAAGATAAAAAAACAATGTTACCTGAAAATTCCAGTTTGGTTATCGACTATTGAAGCATTTTCCTATCCTATGATCTATAAAAAGGAACAAACAGTTAGATATGGGGAACTGTTGGATGAAAAGGGTGGACTTAAATCGATCCAAAACTTAGAGGAACAAGGGATAAGGATGAATTGGTTTTCATATGCGCAAATACACTCAAGATATGTTGAAGATTTTAAAATGGAAGGATTTTATGACAAACAGACTGATTTAGATAAGATATTGATGGGTACTGATGAGAAAGTGATTAAAAAATTATGTGGTTATTTATTGGGAATTAAGCTAGAGGAAGAACAAGTTAAAGAAACTATGATTGCTTGGGGGAAGAATTTTGGATATGGGATTGATTTAGAGCAATGGCAAAAATTGTGGTCTCAAAATTATAAAATGACAATGTCAATAGCATATAAAGAAAACTTGTATAAGATGTTTTACAGGTGGCACTTCCCCCCGACAAGAATAGCAAGAATGTTCAAGAACAAATCTGAAAAATGTTGGAAATGTCATCAGATACCTGGCTCATATTATCATATGTGGTGGACTTGTGAGGATGCCAGAAAATATTGGACTAAAATTCACATGTGGTTGAAAAAAATGACAAAGAAACACATAGACTTGAAACCAGAGATCTTTTTATTGGGAATTTTACCTGATATATATAATAAAGACTTGAAATATTTGATTGTAAATGTATTAACGGCGGCTAGGATTGTATTTGCTAAAAACTGGAAGAATGAGAAAATACCATTGCAGGAAGAAATTATTAAGAAAATATTGGAATGTGCTGAGATGAGTAGATTGACATTTGAAATTAGAGAACAAGAAGATAAACAATTTTATGCAATTTGGGGTTTTTTTTATCAATGGTTAGATGATAAAATACAATAATGGAGCATTAATATTATATATATGAAGAGTTTTTAGGATTGATTTGTTATGATTATACGACAAATTATAGAATAAACTGTTTGAAGTATTGTTATCTCGCAAAGCATGAATGATTAAAAGTATAGTCAGAAAAAGATTTTTTTATTTTTATTTTTTTTTTAGTAATATTAGAATATGGATTGACAATATGAGTGGTTATGCAATATAATTGTAATTGACACTATAAAATGAATGCACAAAACTGATGAACCAACCGATACACCGGAAGTATATATGAGAGTAGATGTTTTTAATGTTTTGTATGTTTGTTTGTTTGTAGAAAATTAATAAAAACTTTAAAAAAAAAAAAAAAAAAGATAAAGTTGGTCTATTTCATCAAAGTTAAAATAGATATATTTTTATCATTAATAACTCTTAATGGACTTTTGTTTACCAGGACTAAATGACGAGGCTTTAAAGATTAGTTTATGGATAAGATGTGAAATAGGGGAAGAAGTAACCATTTGTTGTATTTTGGGAGAAGATGATAAGTTACTAAAATTGTTGATACCTATTATGATTAAGAAGAAAATTATTTTTTTCTATATTTCTTTTCTTTTTCTTTAGTGCAGGGGTGTCAAAACTCATAATGTCACAATGTTGTCCGACAACATATTGGGACTTTCCCCCCCCCTCCCTTTGCTAAACCAGGCATGGGCATGGCCAGCACATGATGAATCTGGCCCATGTGAGTTTAGTGTATTCTTTTTTCTTTTCTATTTTTTTTTTGTGCTATTTTTCTTTTTATATTTTTCAAATACTGTGTTATTTTTCTTTCTAATTGTAATTTTTAATAAAAATATTATTTAAAAAAACAACAACAAAATGCAATTTTAAGCCCATGTCACACTGCACCAATGGATGCAAAGAGGATGTAAAACGGACAAAAAAGCTTGCCATCCATTGGAAAACGTGATGTACTCACTGCCTCCATTTGGCTTCCTCTCTATCCGTCCAGCATCTGTTTATTGACGTTTCATCCGCTCAGAAAGTTTTGAGCTGCACAAAACTTTTGCGTGGAAAATGTATCCAATTCGTCCATTCTGCATCCGCTAGGCATCCGCGAGGCTTCTGTTCTGCATCCGTTACGCATCCGCTATATCCACAAGGCATCCGTTACGCATCCGCGCAACTCGCATCCGCTCGGACGCAGGGAGGAAGCGGAACGGATGCAGAACGGATGCAGAACGGATGCAGAACAGATGCCAAGTGGAAACAAAGCGTTTAAAATGGAAAAAACATCAGCAGAGGGGACCTATCTCGGATATTAAGGATGTCTAGAGGATGCCTAGAGGATGCAAAGGGACACCTATACTGCCTATAAAAAGGGGGAGCAACACATCTGGATCTCACTTTCAGAACAGCAGCCCTGTGGTGTGGACCTCTGCAGCCTTCATCTGACTCTTCCTCCTCCACAGCATCTAGTCATGTCCACTGTGGATTGTAACACAGTCCTTTTGGCAGCCACCATCCTTCTGCAACAGTGCAAAGCCATCTACAGGCTCTGTGAACTCTACTACAGGAAGAAAAAGAGGTGGCCAAGAAGCCTCTGGGTACGAAGATGGTTCTCCAGAAGAGCAGAGGACGGACTGTACAACAAGCTGATGGTGGAGCTCAGGAACAAAGACATTCGGGTATTCCAGAACTTCATGAGAGTGCCTCCAGCCATGTTTGATGAACTTGTGCAGCGGCTGACACCCAGGTTGACCAACGCAAATACCAACTTCCGGCCCAGCCTCAACCTGGGCTCAAAGTCACTCAATCTGCACCACCTGACCTCAGGGACCACCTACAGGAGCATGCAGTATGGATGGAGAGTGCCACCCAACACCATCAGCATTGTGGTCAGAGAAGTGGTGCAGGCCATCATCGAAGAATACAAGGAGGAGCTCCTCCAGTGCCCCTCCACTGAAGAAGGATGGAAGAAAGTTGCAGAGCAGTGGTATCAGAAGTGGAACTTCCCCCACACCGTTGGAGCCATAGATGGTAAGCACGTGGCCTGCAAAGCTCCAGCCCAGTCGGAGTCCATTTATTTCAATTACAAGGGCTTCTTCAGCATCATCCTCTTCGCCATGGTCGATGCTGACTACAAGTTCATGTACATCGATGCTTCAGGCAACGGCTCATCTTCAGATGCCCAGGTATACAACGGCAGTCACCTCAAGGAGGAGCTGGAACGCAACCTAATCGTGGGCTTCCCAGATCCAGAAGCCCTGCCCAACGACACACAAGATGTGCCCTACTTCATTGTGGGGGATGATGCCTTCTCCCTCACAACCTACCTTATGAAGCCCTACACTTCCAGACTCCTCACCCGTGAAGAGAGGATCTTCAACTACAGGCTGTCTAGGGCAAGGCGGGTGGTGGAGAACGCCTTTGGCATCCTGGCCAAAAGGTTCCAGGTACTTCTCACCACCATGCAGCATCGCCCACAGACCGTGAGGAGGATCGTGGAAGCTTGCTGCATCCTGCACAATCTCATGCACACCCGCTACCCAGTGTTGCAGAACAGGCTCGTGGACCTCCAACAAGGCAATGGGGACATGGAGCCTGGGGAATGGATGCAAGGGCGAAACCTGATAGACACTGAGGATGTGCAAGGCCCCAACAGAGCTTCACATGAAGGGAAGAAGCAGCACAACCTCCTGAAACACTGGTGCAACTCCCCAGCTGGAGCAGTGGAGTGGCAAGACAGGATGATAGATGATTAATGGATGCTTCCTTCAGACTGTCTCATCACAATGATGAGATTGGGCCATGTATGTTGAGTGGCCCTACAATGATCAGGGCATTTAATAAAGAGTTATGTTTGTGTTGACATGTGTGGATGATTATTACATTATTATTATTGATAATAAAGGGCCACAGGTGTGGCACCTGGGAGGGTGGACCATACAGTCCCACCATGCTTGCACAGGAGGTTTATCTATCCCACAGCTATTATCCATCCCAAAGGTATCCCTGCCCATCCCATAGGTATCCCTGCCCAACCCACTGCTATCTTAACCCATCCCACAAGCATGCAAAGGCTTAAACCATTTCTAAAAGTTTCCACCAATACTTTATTAAAAAAAAGAAATGAAGCAAGTGTATGAATCAAAAATAGACTTTATTAACAAGAAGCTATAAGACAAAAATGAGTCTCTGGCACTCCTCTTGGTCGCTCAGTCTCAGGGGTGAAGGGTGCAGGTGCTGTGGAGGTGGCTGGTGCTGGAGTGCTTGTCATCAGCTCCTCCAGAAGCAGAAGCAGCAGAAGCGGCAGCCCCAGAAGAGTGAGCCCATGCTGCAGAAGCCCCAGGAGAACCAGAGTGAGGGCCAGGGGGTGGGATGGTAGCCCTGTCCCTCTTGCAAGGGCTGGCAGCAGATGGCTGAGCCTTGCTGTGCTTCAGCATGTTTGTGGGGTTGCTGGCTGGCAGGAAGGCTGGCAGGGAGGCAGGCACCAAGGCTGGCAGGAAGGCTGGCAGGCAGGCAGGCACCAAGGCTTGAAGAAAGGCTGGCAGGCATGCAGGCACCAAGGTTGCCAGGCAGGCATGAACCAAGGCTGGCAGGCAGACTGGCTGGCAGCAAGGCTGGCAGACTGGCTGGCAGCAAGGCTGGAAGGCAGACTGGCTGGCAGCAAGCCTGGCAGGCAGGCAGGCAGCAAGGCTGGCAGGCAGGCAGACAGCAAGGCTGGCAGGGAGGCTGGCAGGGAGGCTGGCAGCTAGGCTTGCAGGCAGACATGCAGGCATACATGCAGGCAGGACAGGCAAGGCAGTTGATGTGTCTGGAAGCAGGTCTTTCCTCTGAATGGCGACCTGCTTCCGAGCTGCTTCCGGTATATCCGTGGGGCTGACGCAATGCATCCCCCCCGCATGTGCAATTAACGCTCGGTATCCGCTAGGCTTCTGCTGTGCATCCGCTGTGCATCCGTTCTGCATCCGCTGTATTCGTTCCACATCCGCTTTGCTGCGCCCCCCCGGAAGCCTAGTGGATGTGCCATCCGCTCCCATCCGCTTCTATCCGCTGGGCTTCCATTCCGCATCCGCTTTCCATCTGCCCTGCGTCCTCCCCGTGTCCGTGTTATCCACTCCATTTATGCAAATTTTTGCCCCTTCTGAGAGCGGATAACAACGGATGGAATATTTTTTTCGTCCGTTGTGTCCAATTTGCATCTGTTGGGCAGTGTGACAGGGCCTTTAACAAGAGCCTGGGAGATTAAAAAGTACTGCCCCAAAGAGTTTATGTCAAGAGGTGAGCTCTTATTTCATTATGTATGCTGTTCAAAGAGATACTGTGAAGATAATTCATTTAAAATGCATTCTGTGACTTTTCTGTGACAAAGTCATTAAGAATATTTCATTTCTTCTTTGTGCTCTGAGTTCCCAAAATTCACAGGCATCACAATATGCTAATGAGTGGGCTGGTGATACTATATATAAACATTAAATGGGAGACAGCTTTGTGGGTAGGAATAGAAGAAGCACAAACATATTGATTATTTTGACTTCAGAAAATGATTTATGTCAGAACCTTTGTTCAAAATTGTGCTGTTATTTCCTTGACTCTTTCTGCTCATCCCTTGGTGGCATAAGGATTAGATGTATGGCAGTCAAGGACAACCTGTTGGGGAAGAGCTGTCCGAAAAGTAAGTGATTCCTATTTAAAAATCATAGTTGAATATCCCCACCGCAATATTACAGTATTGGCAATTGACAGAAAAGAATCAAAATAGCAAAGAACAAAGGCTGTTTGTTTCAGCATTTTACACAGAATTGTACAGTGTCATAACTGAGACTGAAAGTGAAGAATATGGAGGAGGCAAAGAGATTAAAAATGACATGCTAACTGTTAGATCAGTCTTTATTAAAAATCATTGAGGAAAGGTCTACCAATGAGTTGTAGATTTTAAACTCTGATCCAGAAATTAAGTTGGATCCATTTTTCTTGTCTCTTTCACAGAGACGTCATTATGACAAAAATAGAAGGGAAATGAATAATAGCATTACAGAACGTGGAATTATCTGGAACATTTAAATACTATAAATTAAATGGACAGTTTGATGCTGACATATTCAAAAAAAAGATTACTTAGATGACTGTATTTTGGAATGAAGCATTTAACATAAATTATGAGCAGTCAGATCCTGCGATATAAAACTCCAATCAACACCAACAGGAGATGTATAAGGAAGAATCAGGATAGAAGTTCTTCTTATTTATTTAGGCTGTGTGACATTTTTTAAAAAGATAAAAATGCAACAGTATATCGGATATGAAATAATAGTAACAGCTATAGCACTTAGACTTATATACCACTTCACAGTACTTTACAGCCCTCTCTAAGTGGCTTACAGAGTCAGCATATTGCCCCCAACAATCTGGGTCCTCATTTTACCTACCATAGAAGGCTTAATCAACTTGAACCTGGTGAGATTGGAACTGTCAAATTGCAGGCAGCCGGCACTCAGCAGAAGTCTTTCCTGCATGTACTGCAGTCTACTGTACTGCTGTATTGCACTCTAACCACTGCACCACCATTGAATTTATGCAGGAAAGAAAAACTATTGGTAGCATAAAATATGTATCAGGTGATGTAAAATGACCCATGGCCATTGTTAGAAATCTGCAACCTTTTGAAAATGGTTGAAGTTGGTCTTGTAGCAAAAAAGCAATAACTTCATGCTGTGAAACCAACAATATTTCTAACAATTGGTATTGTACATTCTGTCCTCTATATTGTCTATAGCAAGCACTCTAACAATATATGAGAAGCAAATTTAGCTACCGTATTATAACACATTCAGGTACAGTTTTCATATTACTTGTTGGTGCATCAGCTGTCATCCTTACAGGGCCAAAATAGAATAGTTTTCTGTGAGAAATGTATAAAATATAAATAAAGTCTAATTGTCTTTTGAAAAGCATCTTTGCATAATGATAACCTAGAATATAAACATACCTGGAAATGGACTTGGAGGGACAATGCAGGGGCCATAACTGAACTATAATACAAATGGGAAACTCTTGTTCTATCTGTTTGAAGATCTAGGTACCAAATCTTCTGCTTGGGAATATTTGTTTATAGGCTTAAAACAATCAGTAATGAGAATCAGGAATGAAAGACTCATGCCAGAAAGGAACAATTTGGATAACAAACAGACAGAGCAATCTTACTGGCTATGGTGATGGAAATGAAGGTTAGATGAGCCACTGAAACCTGCTGTATTCATTCTAATATGGCAGAGGGGAGAAAGAAGCAGTGTTTTCATCTCCTTCTCTTTCAATTTCTCCTTGTCTTTCTTCATTTCTTTACTATTGTACCAAGTTTAAGCACACACTTTGCCCTATTTTTTCAGGACAGGTCTTGTTTATAAAGGACAAGAGAGCCATTGGTTAAAAATATTATGTATTACTGGCATACTACAGATGTAATGTTATGGCTGATATCTATATACCTCACCACTAGGAAAGGTGCCAATAGTAGTGGCTGGGATAAACATAATCTACATCACCTCATTTATTTATGTTGGAGCTAGAGGATTTGTGTAAAGTTTGAGGAGCCTGGATTTCATTGATCTAAAGTTCCTCCTGAAGTGCCTGTTCTCTTTTGTCTTGATATTGCAGCTGGAATTTGAAAGCAACAAGGAAATCAATTTTCCGTGGGTTCTAGGAATAGCATCACCTTTAAAGTTTGCTGTGCTTTTACTGTATAAGCCAAATCTGTTTCAAAATCTCTAAAATGCCATCCCACAGAGCATAGAATTGCAACCAAAATTAGCATTCCTGCAATCTTATTATAATTGCATTTACAATGTTTTTGCAAACTCTTCAACACGATACCTTATTTATAGAAATAAAACATTCAATTATCTCATTAAATATTTCTTTGAATCCAATCAAGTATTTTCTTCCATCCAGATTTCAGTTTTCCCATAATCCCTTAATTATATATACTGTAGATATATGTGAGGTTATATGTGAGATTTAACAGACTCTAAAAAATTAGGCGCTACCTTAAACAACTGAAAAGTCTCTTGAGTTCTATTTGTAACTATTGCCCACAATTTGGCAAGTTCCACCAAAGAGATTTAAAACAGATGTCCAGGAATTTGTATCATAAAGTGCAATTACACTGGTTATTACTCAGATTTGACAACTAGGAGGGATGGTGGTTAGGGATAACATTGTTCACCCTAACTGGTTTAGGTGAAATAATAACTATGAATCATAGTTAGTGTATGTTAGAGTGTACACAGCTTTAACTGGGAAATAGCAATTAAAGGAGTGATTAAGAAAACAATATAAAAGTAGCAAGACTACGGCTTGCTCTCACTCTCTCTGGCTTTGATGATCCCTGATTACTGCTTGGAATCAAGACTGCATTGCTCGAACGGGAGAGACAACAAAGGACTGATTTTTATGTGAACTGACATAGGATATTCTACATGGACTTTGCTAACTGAATATCCCTGAATGGACTGACTACATGGTAAATGATTTTTGGACTGTTATTTGACTATGCCATAAACTTATACTGGAATAAAATATATTCTTGATAGCACAAGCGTATCTGTTATTTTTACTGTATGTTAATAAACATACAAGCTTAGCTCACTCATTTATCTGTGTGGCTATCTGACTAACGCTGCACATTCTGTTTAGCTTGTCTACCTAACCCTGGTTGGGGAACCCAGGCTTAACAATGGTTATGGGCCCAGAGGCTGCAAAGTCAGTTTAACTAGGTTAAACAGATTTATGTAAAAAGTGAGAGTTTGTGTTGTTATACATTACAGTAAACAGACAGCTGTGTTTTATTAATTATATTTTTATATCCATATAAGAAAACATGGCACAAGTCAATCAACAAAGTTTGTCCCTTATATCCAAGCTGGATGGAACAAACTATGTATCATAGTCTACAAAATGTAGTCTACTTCTACGAGGAGAAGGTCTGTGGAACATAATTGAAAATCCACCAAACGTAGAAGAATGGGATCCAGAGGATGAGGAAGACAGACTAAAGATAGAAGAATTTAAGCATAAAAATCAACAAGCCATTTGCATAATTGGGTTAACCTTAACTGATCAACAGCTTTTTTATATCCACGGAGAGAAAATGGCTTTTGGGTGTTGGCAGAAGCTGAAGAGGATTTATGTCCGAGATAATATTGGTGCTCACATAAATCTAACACGGAAGCTTTTCAGGACACATCTCCAAACAAATGGTGATATGCAGAGTCATTTGAAAACTATGCAAAGCATTTTCCAAGAATTACACGAGAAAGAGCTTATATTCTCTGAACAACATCAAGTTTATATAATTCTATCTTCCCTTGATGAAAGTTATGATAACTACGTAACTTCACTTGAAATTTTGCCAAAGGAAAATTTAACTTTAACTGATATAACTGGCAGATTGATCAAAGAGGCCAGAAGAAGGCATGAAAGAGATGAATTAAGGAGGGAGCAACCTCAAAAAGAAGATAATAAATCTCCTACTGCATACGCAATTAAAAAGTGTTTTAATTGTGGAGGAATAGGACATTTGGCAAGATTTTGTAAAAAGGCAAAGCGCCAGAACGCTGGCCAGAATACTAAAAATCATCAAAAGATAAATAAACATTTAGAGTTAGCCATATATACTAACGGAGCTGTAAAAAATAATTTATGGGTGGTTGACAGTGAGGCATCCCATTGTATAAAAAATGATAACAAAAATTTTATAAAAATGTCCCAGAGTAAACAGCAGATATCGTTAGCCAATGGCTGGAAACTGAAAGCTAAAGGTGAAGGTATAGCATATTGTTCTTTTATAAAAGAGAATGTAAAAATGTTATATGTACCACAACTTAAGTTTAATTTAATTTCAGTTAGAATTTTAGTTAAACTAGGATATGTAGTTACATTTAGGGGAGATAACTGCATCATTGAAAAAGAAGATAAGAGAATTACTGCATCTTTAAGAGGTGAATTATGTGTGTTAAATGATGATGGTTTAAAGGTGGCTAACACAATTTATGAAAATAAGAAACCTCATGACGAATGTATTCACTTGTTACATCGAAGGCTAGGGCATTTAAATTTTAAAATGCTTAAGAAAACTGTTGAATT
>BLBF01015230.1:0-12591 GCA_015471245.1 Laticauda colubrina
GCACCCAGGTGAAACCCAGCTTGCTAATAAAGAGCAGCCGTCCCTTCACACGCAGCCAAGCTGCACTGAAAGCCTCCAACACAAGAACAGACTGTTGCCAGCCAATCAAAGCCACAAAACAGACAGAAGAAACCAGGAACACCAATCAATCAAACTCCAAGTCCAATGAAATAGGTCCAGGCTCCCAGCCAATCAGAATGAACCAGCCTCAAATTTAAAAACCAGGAGCTGTAAGACCCACATCCATACAGAAGCCTGATGATGGCAGATGAGATTCTGCTGAAACGTTGCTACAACTTTAACAGAATTACAATGACGTGGGATAATACCCGAAGGAAGCTGAACAGCACACATGTAAGTACCCGCGATAACTTAAAAAAACATATATATATATATATATATATATATGCACACATCCTAAGAAAAAACAAATAACTTTCTTGAGACAGAAATTCCAAAGCCATGACTGGAAAAGAGGCATTCCCTAAATTCTCAAACAATGAAAGAGTTAGAGACCAAAATCACAATCAGAAGTGGATTTGGAAACAATATATTGTAGAATATAAAATTCTGCAAACTAAATACTAATAAATCCTCAGTGAGGCTTCATAATCAAAATCTTGGCTATTGTATTTGGAACTGAACTGCACACTCTGAACTGCTTTGAAAAGAGACATTGGATTTATCTAAAATGGTATAGGGCTTCCTGTCTGAGCAGGGGGTTGGAGTAGAAGACTTCCGACATCCCTTCTAACTCTATTGTTCTATATTCTGTATCCATCAACACTGATTTACTGTAAGCTAGGTACGCTTTTGTTAGGACATTGTTGCTTGACAGATGTTGTATTTGAACCTGATTAATAAGGTTCTATGTTATCAGACTTGAGTTATAATTTATTGCATCCATGCATAGATCAAAATGATGGTCCCAATTCTGTGATCTAAATAACCCTGCATTAATCAAACTTAAGTGGGGCCATGTCTTTGATCCTGTAGTTGCAGCTTCCGCCTTGATGTTGTTTTTTTCCACTTCTCTGCAAATGCCTCCTCAATAAATAAACTCATACTCAACTCTGACAGCCTTCAGGTGGATTTAGATGGCATGGAGAAATAGACCTATGTATATGTGAATTCCTAACAATCTGGAACCTCTTCTGGAGATATTAATAGATCTCTGAAAAAATGAAGGGATTCTCAGGGAAAGGGGAAATGTGTGAAAATGGGAGACTACTTACTTAAAGTAAGCAGAGCTGTTTTTTCAAGGCACTTTTGGATTTGACCCATTATATCTGTGGGTCAACCAGATGTTCATCTGAAAGTGGTAGTCTGGGCTACAAATATATCAAGCTTACATTTATTTCCTGATACTGTGATAACAACTTTATTGAACACTTCCAATGGAACGATGGTTTTATCCATGTTCTTACTTTGTGGGCAATGCCTTGTTGATTTAAATGCAATTGATTTTCAGCTTAAAATGAAGTCAAATGAGAACGATGATTGCACCATTTTATCCTTTCCAAAATGATTGATACTGCAGGCTGGGTGGGTGGGTGGATGGGGATTTTTTTTCAAGGCTTCAGGATCTACCTTCCTTGGACCCTGAGGCATTGGAGATGGATAGTTTATATTAACTATTGCCAGTAGAAATGTTGGCAGTTTATGTACAGTAATAAAAATAGGTTGGGTCATTGAATCATTTTTCTTTCTAACTGAAAATGTTCAAGTGATGTGGCTGGCCAGAAATTTGATCTTTTTTACTCAAAACAAATATGTGTTCACCCAGCTAAAAGAGAGCCACTCTTCTTCTTTTGTGTAAAATGCCACAACAAATGTACCACATATCATTATTTAAGATTTTATTTTGATTTTTATCTGTATAATGGTAATTCTAGAGTTATGCATTGGTCAATTCCTATTGATAAACTAATTTTCTGCTATTATGAAGCTGTGTCTATTGATTTCGAAAAAACTAACAAATCTAGTACTATTTGTTTGAGATTTAGAAATGTTAAGAGCTGGTTGTGAGGACAACAATGACTCATTTGTCCTGCTAAATGTCTTCTTACAGAGGAATCAATAATGTCATAGGAATGAATGATTGCTCTATTTCATAAGTCTCCTTCTCTTGATTCATGGGCATTGCCTTTTGAGGTCGGATGTCTTCCACAGAGCTAAGCAAACTTCCTCCTTCCAGAATCCAGGCCTGGTTTTGAAGCCTTGCATCAGATATTGCTTTTTTGTTTTGTTTTTGAATAACAGTTAAGCCCATGTCACACTGCACCAACAGATGCAAAGAGGATGTAAAACGGACAAAAAAGCTTGCCATCCGTTGGTTAACGCGATGTACTCACTGCCTCCGTTTTGCTTCCTCTCTATCCGTCCAGCATCCGTTTATGAACATTTCATCCACTCAGAAAGTTTTGAGCTGCTCAAAACTTTTGCGCGGAAAATGTATCCAATTCGTCCGTTCTGCATCCGCTACGCATCCGTTACGCATCCTTTATGCATCCGCTATATTCGCTAGGCATCCGCTGTGCATCCGCGCAACTCGCATCTGCTCTGACGCAGGGAGGACGCGGAACGGACGCAGAACGGATGCAGAACGGATGCAGAACAGATGCCTAGAGGAAACAAAGCATGTAAAATGGAAAAAACGTCTGCAGAGGGGACCTATCTCAGATATTAAGGATGTCTAGAGGAGGCCTAGAGGATGCCTAGAGGATGCCTAGAGGATGCAGAGGGACACCTATACTGTCTATAAAAAGGGGGAGCAACACATCTGGATCTCACTTTCAGACCAGCAGCCCTGCTGCAGACCTCTGCAGCCTTCATCTGACTCTTCCTCTTCCACAGCATCCAGTCATGTCCACTGTGGATCATAACACAGTCCTTTTGGCAGCCACCAACCTTCTGCAACAGTGCGAAGCCATCTACAGACTCTGTGCACTCTACTACAGGAAGAAAAAGGGATGGCCAAGAAGCGTCTGGGTCCAAAGATGGATCGGGAGAAGAGCAGAGGATGGACTGTACAACAAGCTGATGGTGGAGCTCAGGAACAAAGACACTCGGGCATTCCAGAACTTCATGAGGATGCCTCCAGCCATGTTTGACAAAGTTGTGCAGCGGCTGACACCCATGTTGACCAAGGCAAACACCAACTTCCAGCCCAGCCTGGAACCTGGGCTCAAGGTGGCACTCACTCTGCACCACCTGGCCTCAGGGACCACCTACAGGAGCATGCAGCACGGCTGGAGGGTGTCAACCAACACCATCAGCATTGTGGTCAGAGAAGTGGTGCAGGACATCATCGAAGAATACAAGGAGAAGCTCCTCCAGTGCCCCTCCACTGAAGAAGGATGGAAGAAAGTTGCAGAACAGTGGTATCAGAAGTGGAACTTCCCACACACCGTTGGAGCCATAGATGGGAAGCACGTGGCCTACAAAGCACCACCCAAGTCGGGGTCCACTTATTTCAACTCCAAGGGCTTCTTCAGCATCATCCTCTTCGCCATGGTCGATGCTGACTACAAGTTCATCGACATCAATGCTTCAGGCAGCGGCTCATCTTCAGATGCCCAGGTATACAACGCCAGTTACCTCAAGGAGGAGCTGGAATGCAACCTCATCGTGGGCTTCCCAGATCCAGACCCACTGCCCAATGACACGGAAGATGTGCCCTACTTCATCATGGGGAATGACCCCTTCTCCCTCACAACCTAGTCATGAAGCCCTTCACCTCCAAATACCTCACCCGTGAAGAGAGGATCTTCAATTACAGGCTGTCCAGGGCAAGGCGGGTGGTGGAGAACACCTTTGGCATCCTGGCCAACAGGTTCCAGGTACTTCTCACCACCATGTAGCATCGCCCAGAGACCATGAGGAGGATCTTGGAAGCTTGCTGCATCCTGCACAATTTCATGCGCACTCGCTACCCAGTCTTGCAGAACAGGCTCGTGGACCTCCAACTAGGCAATGGGGACATGGAGCCTGGGGAATGGAGGCAAGGGTGAAACCTGATAGACACTGAGAATATGCAAGGCCCCAACAGAGCCTCACGGGAAGGGAAGAAGCAGCGCAACCTCATGACACACTGGTGCAACTCCCCAGCCGGAGCAGTGGAGTGGCAAGACAGGATGATAGATGCTTAATGGATGCTTCCTTCAGCCTATCTCATCACACTGATGAGATTGGGCCATGTATGTTGGGTGGGCCTACAATGAACAGGGCATTTAATAAAGAGTTGTGTTTATGTTCAAATGTGTGGATCAATGCTTACATTGTTATTGATGATAAAGGGCCAAAGGTGTGGTAGCTGGGAGGGTGGACCATACAGTCCCACTATGCTTGCACTGGAGGTTTATCTATCCCACAGCTATTACCCATCCCACAGGTATCCCTGCCCATCCCACTGCTATCCTTACCTATCCCACAAGCATGCAAAGGCTTAAACCATTTCTAAAATTTCCACCAAGACTTTATTAAAAAAAAGAAATGAAGCAAGTGTATGAATCAAAAATAGACTTTATTAACAACAAGCTATAAGACAAAAATGAGTCTCTGGCACTCCTCTTGATCGCTCAGTCTCAGGGGTGAAGGGTCCAGGTGCTGTGGAGGTGGCTGGTGCAGGAGTGCTTGTCATCAGCTCCTCCAAAAGCAGAAGCAGCAGAAGCCCCAGCCCCAGAAGAGCGAGCCCCTGCTGCAGAAGCCCCAGCAGAACCAGAGTGTGGGCCAGGGGGCGGCATGGTAGCCCTGTCCCTCTTGAAAGGGCTGGCAGCAGATGGCTGAGGCTTGCTGTGCTTCAGCATGGTTGTGGGGTTTCTGGCTGGCAGGGAGGCTGGCAGGGAGGCAGGCAGCAAGGCTTGCAGGCAGGCTGGCAGGCAGGCAGGCTGGCAGTCACCAAGGCTGGCAGGAAGGCTGGCAGGCATACAGGCACCAAGGTTGGCATGAACCAAGGCTGGCAGGCACCAAGGCTGGAAGGCAGACTGGCTGGCAGCAAGGCTGGCAGGCAGGCAGACAGCAAGGCTGGCAGGGAGGCTGGCAGGGAGGCTGGCAGCAAGGCTTGCAGGCAGACATGGAGACAGGACAGGCAAGGCAGTCGATGTGTCTGGAAGCAGGTCTTTCCTCTGAATGGCGACCTGCTTCCAAGCTGCTTCCGTTATATCTGCGGGGCTGACGCAATGCATCCTCCCCGCATGCGCAATTAATGGTCGGCATCCGCTAGGCTTCCGCTGTGCATTCGCTGTGCATCCGCTTCATCTGCTGTGCATCCACTCTGCATCCGCTGTATCTGTTCCACATCCGCTTTGCTGAGGTCCCCCGGAAGCCTAACGGATGTGCCATCCACTCTCATCCATTTCCATCCGCTGGGCTTCTGTTTCGCATCCACTTTCCATCCGCCCTGCGTCCTCCCTGCGTCCGTGTTATCCACTCCGGTTATGCAAATTTTTGCCCCTTCTGAGAGCGGATAACAACGGATGGAACATTTTTCTCGTCCGTTGTGTCCGTTTTGCATCCGTTCGGCAGTGTGACAGGGCCTTTAGAAATAAACTGAGCAGACTGAATCAGTGGGTTGCCTGTGAAGATACTGGTTTAGACCTTAAGTTCAGTACATGTTACAGAAACCTCTTTTCTACTGAGGAAATCACACAAGTTGGTTAGAAAAATATGAAGTATAGATCTGGTTCAAAAAAGCAGGTGCATATATTTTTTTTAAAATTGGAAGATGAAAGTCTCCTCGTAATTTTGATCAATTATCAATTATTCAAGAGGGAGGAAAAGAAGGACTGAACAACACTTTATTAGTCTCCATAAGCCATGCTGGTCTGATCTTTCCTCCTCCCACTGGGTAGACTGGACTGAAGCCACACTGTCCCAATCTTTCCTCTTTGCATTGGGTAGAACAGGACTGCTTTATGGGCTGGCCAGAGAGCAGGTGGGCTGGCCACATTGCAGGCCAGATCTGGCCCACATTGTGGGCCAAATCTGGCCTGCAGACCTTGATTTTAACACCCCTGCCTTATAGTGTGCTTAGCTGTTCTTGAAGAAAGGGTAAATTGCTACCCTGATCCTTGTCTCGAGTTCCATTTTTGGAATGCTCCCTTGAATATTCTATTAAGCCATTCTGAGTATAGTTTTTTATAGTCTTAACTTCACAAATGCTGCCCCATGCTTTTTAAAATCTGCCCTAACTGAATATTTTGCTAAATTTAAATACATACAGTATTTTGGCTTGACACTTCTTGTTTTTATTCATGGGATGATCTCAATTTATGGAAAACTCATAGGAAACAAAAGAAAAAAATGTCCTACTTTATATATTATATCCCAATGTGTTAAGATCATGAACCTCTGCATTTTGCTTGTCTAGTAATATCGTTAGATATTCTCCCTGTTTCAGGTTTTCTGTGATGAACATTTTAAAATGATCAGGAGGAACATTTTCAAGTCAGGATGAATTCTATTAAAAATCTTAGTGTGAATGGAGCCTGGTTGCCTGGATATTCATTGTGAGGAGGTTGAAAATTTACAAGAACAATGCCCACAATTATATTAAAGAGATCCTTTTCTTTCATGTGCATGGCCACAGAATGAGAAAGGTTTACATTATTAGTAATTTTATTAACTTCTATTATTGCTTTCCTGTTTATGTTTTCCAGGTTGAAAAGTTCCTAAAAACCCCTACATCAATTCTTCAGTACATCAAATGAGAAAGTAACCTAGAATTAAGAAGAAACTTCCTAACAGTGAGGACAATTGACCAGTGAAACAGCTTGCCTTCAGAAGTTGTGGGTGCTCTATTACTGGAGGTTTTTAAGAAGAGACTGGACTCTTGTCACTTATCTTTCAGGCTATAGGGTCTCCTGCTTGAGCAGTAGACTAGGAGACCTCTAAGGTCATAGTAGACTGTTATTTCTCTACGATGATATGAGCTGTATTTGCATCAGGAAGGAACTCTGTAGTCTGTAAATCTGCATGAAGGCTTTTTATATATAATAATAAGGATCACTCAAATAATATGTTTTATGTTTCTATTCTTTACCATGATAGGATATACATCTACCTCAATAACAGTCTTGAATAGTTGTAAGCATGGAGTCATTTATTTATATTTATTTAGGATTCTATTGTATAAGAGTAAACATTTTATCTCTGGCTTACTTTTCTATTTACCAATAAATAAAACTATCACATGGATTGCACAAGAAATATTCCTGAGGAAACAGCTGTTGGCTTTAGGGCTAGATTCATGGGGGCTGGATATTCATTGGTCAACAGCGATTAAAAATGTTCTGCAAAGAACCTTTTAAATCTGTTCAGCTGCAAGATGCTGATTATGAGAAAGGATGTAAGAGTTGTTGAATGAATTTTAGTTGAATGGACTAAGATTATAATTTTTTGCCTAATGTGACAGGAGGAGAAGGCATTTTATTGTAATACCAAGGACAGAGAATTTTAAACTGCATTTCAGATTGTTCTCATTTGCCATGGAAGTGTAATGCTGCAACAATAGTGGCATCTACCTGACTTTGGTTGATCTTGAAAATTAAGGGAAGATCTGGTTTGTATCTGGGTGGGAGACTGTGGTAATGTCAGTATTATAGACTAGACAGTAAAATTTAAAAAAGAAATATCCTGGAAGAACAGATTGCCAAATCAAGTTCATTTTATTGCTCACAAAATCTATGTGGGTATGTATATGAAATTACCAGGAGTCAAGTTTGACATGAAGGAGATGATACAGAATTCTGGAGCAGACACTGATTATGTTCTGATGTACAGCAATTGAACTCCTAAACCTTTTATATTTCTTCCATTAATCCTTAGTTCTTCCTTTACTAGCTTGGGCTATTTTTTGGCATGCCTAACATGGAAGCTCACATAGCAGTGGCCCACAAGTGCTTCCATCTGCAAAAACTGAATTTTCAGTTATCCTTCTTAGATTACAGCAAGTCTATATTAATTGTAATGTGCTTAAATGTGCTTGCCTTTCAAAAGTTCATAAATTTTAATTTATATAAAATGCATCCACTTGAATACCAGTAGAATTGGACATTTATACCATATAGTATCTGTACTATGACATTTGAATATAGGTTTTCAGTGCAGTTTTTGTATCAATGTTTTAAAGTTTGTATCAGCCTTTATAAAATGCAAGACTAACTTCCCTAAATGGCTCCCATCATCCACATTCTGAAAACCAGGATTATTGGCTCAAATTGTTTTCTTGCCTGTAAGATAATTAGGTTGGCAGGCATAAAGATGGGAACTTCACAGCAGAGAATTCCCATGTCGAACACTGTGCCAATTGATGTCCTCTGGTTGCCATCAATACAAACCTTCAAAGAGGCTTTGAAGATTCACCTGTTTACCTTAGGCTATAATTGAGTTTGGAGTCCATTGGGGCATTATATATGTTATGCAGTCTTGTTCTAACTGTTAATTTTAGTATCATCAATCTTGCCATTATATTATGTGATTAAATAGGTTTCTTTACCACCTTGAGAGGGTTTACCAAATGAAACATTTAAGGAAGCCAGGTTTTGAACAGAATGTCTGATTTTGAAATGGTTTCCCCCTGAAGCCCATGTCACATAGCACCAACGGATGGAAAGAGGATGTAAAATGGAGAGAAACACTTGCCATCCATTGGTTAACGCGATGCATCCGTTCTGTACTCACTGCATACGTTTTTCATACTCTCTATCCGTCCAGCATCTGTCTACTGAGATTTCATCCGCTCAAAAAGTTTTGAGCTGCACAAAACTTTTTGAGCGGATAAAGTATCCAACGTGTCCATTCTACATCCGCTACACATACAGGGAATATCCGTTATACGTCTGTCATCATCCGTTACGCGTCCGCTATATCCGCTAGGCATCAGCTGCGCATCTGCGCAACTCACATCTGCTCCAGTGGAAAATGGACACAGGGAGGAAGTGAAACGGACAAGGAATGGACACGCAGCATTAGTAGCATGGACGTAGAAAGGATGAAAGCGGAGGCAGCTCGCATAGAAAGCATTAAAATGGAAAAAACATTCGTATAGGGGACGTATCTCGGATATTTAGGATGTCTGCAGGATGTCTAGAGGATGCAAAAGGACACCTAGTGGAAAAACTATATTTCCTATAAAAAGGGGGGGGGAAATCACCTGGATGTCACTTTCAGTCCAGGAGCCCTTCTGTGCAGACTTTTTCAGCCTTGCTCTTGCTCTTGCTCTTCCACAGCATCCAGTCATCTCGACCATAGATCGTCGCACACTCCTTTTGGTAGCTGCCATCGTTCTACAACAGTGTGAAGCCATCTACAGGCTCTTTCACCTGTTCTACGGGAAGAAAAGGAGGCATCCACGAAGTGTCTGGGTCTGAAGATGGATCGTGAGAAGAGCCGAGTACGGACTGTATAACAAGCTGATGGTGGAGCTGAGGAACGAAGACACTTGTGCATTCCAGAACTTCATGAGGATGCCTCCAGCCATGTTTGATGAAGTTGTGGAGCAGCTGAGACCCAGGTTGACCAAGGCAAACACCAACTTCCAGCCCAGCCTGGAACCTGGGCTCAAGGTGCCACTGACTCTGCGCCACCTGGCCTCCGGGACCATGTACAGGAGCATGCAGTACGGCTGGAGGGTGCCACACAACACCATCAACATTGTGGTCAGAGAAGTGGTGCAGGCCATCATCAAAGAATACCTGGAGGAGCTCCTCCAGTGCCCTTCCACTGAAGAAGGTTTGAAGAAAGTTGCAGAGCAGTGGTATCAGAAGTGGAACTTCCCACACACAGTTGGAGCCATAGATGGGAAGCACGTGGCCTGCAAAGCTCCAGCCAACTCAGGGTCCACTTATCACAACTACAAGGGCTTCTTCAGTATCATCCTCTTCGCCATGGTCGATGCTGACTACAAGTTCATGTACATCGATGCTTCAGGCAACGGCTCATCTTCAGATGCCCAGGTATACAACGCCAGTCACCTCAAGGAGAGGCTGGAACGCAACCTCATCATGGGCTTCCCAGATCCAGACCCCCTGCCTAACGACACACAAGATGTGCCCTACTTCATCATTGGGGATGACGCCTTCTCCCTCAGAACCTACCTCATGAAGCCCTACACTTCCAGATGCCTCACCCGTGAAGAGAGGATCTTCAACTACAGGCTGTCCAGGGCAAGGTAGGTGGTGGAGAATGCCTTTGGCATCCTGGCCAACAGGTTCCAGGTACTTCTCACCACCATGCAGCATAGCCCAGAGACCGTGAGTAACATCGTGGAAGGTTGCTGCATCCTGCACAGCCTCATGCGCATCTGCTACCCAGTGTTGCAGAACAGGCTCCTGGACCACCAACAAGGCAATGGGGACATGGAACCTGGTGAATGGAGGCAAGGGCGAAACCTGATAGATACTGTGGATGTGCAAGGCCCCAACAGAGCTTCACGTGAAGGGAAGAAGCAGCGCAACCTCCTGAAACACTGGTGCAACTCCCCAGCTGGAGCAGTGGAGTGGCAAGACAGGATGATAGATGATTAATGGATGCTTCTTTCAGCCTGTCTCATCACACTGATGAGATTGTGCCATGTATGTTGAGTGGCCCTACAATGAACAGGGCATTTAATAAAGAGTTGTGTTTATGTTGAAATGTGTTGATGAATGATTAAATAGTTATTGATAATAAAGGGCCATAGGTGTGGCACCTGGGAGGGTGGACCATCCAGTCCCACTATGCTTGCACTGGAGGTTTATCTATCCCACAGCTATTACCCATCCCACTGCTATCCTTACCCATCCCACAGCTATTACCCATCCCACAGGTATCCCTGCCCATCCCACAGCTATTACCCAGCCCACAGGTATCCCTGCCCATCCCACTGCTATCCTTATCCATCCCACAAGCATGCAAAGGCTTAAACCATTTCTAAAAGTTTCCACCAAGACTTTATTTACTAAAAGAACTGAACCAAGTGTGTGAAGCAAAGATAAATTTTATTAATAACAAACTGTAAAAGAAAAATGACCCAAGTCAAGTGTCCCAAGCAAAGATAAAGTCAACAGATAGCAACCCAGTCTCTGGCACTCTTCTCAGTCACTCTGAGGCATGCCCATAGTCTCAGGGGTGAAGGGTCCAGGTGCTGTGGAGGTGGCTGCTACTGGAGTGCTGGTCTGAGGTGCCATTGGGGTACCGGGCCCTGAGAGGACAACAGGGGATGGTGTGTGGAGGAAGCTCTCAGAGAGCTGGCTCAGTCCTGTGATGTTGAGAGCCCCTTCCTCCATGACATGGGGTGTCAGTCCCAAGACCGATGACAGATGTTCTGAGGCTGGGCTTGGCTGTGGGGTGGAGGAAGGAGTGTAGTGAGGCTGTCTGGTCTGCAGCTGAGTGAGGTGAGGCATGGGTGGCATCTGTGGCATGGGTGGCATCGGTGGTGTCAGTGGCATCGGTGGCGTTCGATGTACCTGTGCCTGGACTGGGAAGGGCTGCCTGTGCTGCTGGAACTCCTGGTAGCCATAGCCTTGGTAGGTGAGGGCCTGTGAAAAGACTTGGAAGGACTGTGACATTACCTGGGGTGGAGGAGCAGGCCTGGACTGGGTCGGAGCAGGTTCAGCTGCGCCTGGAGGGTTGTGCAGAAGACCTGTAATCCTCTCCTTTACCACCTGGTACTATGATTCAGACATGTCCATGAGGGTCTGGTTGACGTAGGTGAGGTAGGACTTTCGGTTTGAGGATGGTATGTCGGTGTGTACCAGCTGAGAGAGGAGATCTATGCTGCTTTTGAAGGTGTCCCTGATCTCCAGCAGGACAGTGTGGCTCTGTCTCTCCAGTCTGGCTTTCTGCCTGCTTTCTGTGGAGGTGGAGCTGGGGGTGGGTGTGGCTTGGTCTCTGGTGGAAGTGCCCTCTCCTTGCTCCCACTGTGTCAAGGGGTCCTCCATGCGCTCCGCCACGGGGAGTGCAGCTGTGAGAGGGGTCTCCGTCGTGGGAAGCTCCACAGATACCTGCCTGGACACAGAAGCTGACTCTTGGCCAGAAGAGGACTGGTTCTCTGTGGGCTTCCTGAGAGAGAGGGTAGACAGAGGGGCTGCTCCTTGGTGGCGGATCTCACCCTCCAAGAAGCTGCACTTGGCCATCATGTAGGTCTCCCGGTCGGTGAGCTTGATCACGGCCTGGCCAGACTTCTTGAGGTGCAGCTTCCCATACCAGGTGTGCATGTGCTTCCACCAGCCGAGGAGGACCTCTGAAGTTTAGCCCAGGCTCTCCGCCTTCTCTCTCCAAGCCGCCTGCTTCCTCTTGGTGTCTCAATAGAGCCTGTGTCCCTTCCACCATAGGT
The DNA here is from genome assembly GCA_015471245.1 of Laticauda colubrina. Taxonomy (NCBI): domain Eukaryota; kingdom Metazoa; phylum Chordata; class Lepidosauria; order Squamata; family Elapidae; genus Laticauda; species Laticauda colubrina. Next base: position 12,317 of record BLBF01015230.1, read on the forward strand.
ACTCGTTCTCCCTCAGCCATTCGAGCACTCATCCTCATGTTCCTCTTCAATGAAGTACTGCCTCCTCTCCCTACCTCACGTATGCCTCTTCCTCCCTCTGACTGGGCCTTCTGGGCCCTCATCAGAAGGGCTTTGAGATTCTAGGGGCTGCTCCACCACACCGCCACCACCACCAGCAGCAACAACAGCACCAACAAAAGCAGCACCAGCAGCACCAGCAGCACCAGCAGCACCAGCAGCACCAGCAGCACCAGCAGCACCAGCAGCACCAGCAG
>BLBF01015239.1:0-16010 GCA_015471245.1 Laticauda colubrina
AATAATAATAACAATAATAATTAAAATAAATAAAGTTAGAGACATGAGATTCAGTCCTCCACAATGGAAGCTGACAACATCTTCCGCTACAAGACAAATAAGTCCTGAGATAAGTCAGTGAGCCCCCAAAAGGCCTCTAAAGCCCATGTCACACTGAACCAACGGATGCAAAGAGGATGTAAAACGGACAAAAAAACCTTGCCATCCGTTGGTTAACGCGATGTATCCGTTCTGTACTCACTGCCTCCATTTTGCTTCCTCTCTATCCGTCCAGCATCCGTTCATGGACATTTCATCCGCTCCAAAAGTTTTGGGCTGCCTAAAACTTTTGCATGGAAAATGTATCCAGTTTGTCTGTTCCGCATCCGCTACGCATCCGTTACGCATCCGCTATATCCGCGAGGCATCCGTTACACATCCGCGCAACGCGCATCCGCCCGGACACAGGGAGGAAGCGGAACGGATGCAGAACGGATGCAGAACGGATGCCTAGCGGATGCAGCATGGAAACAAACGTTTAAAATGGAAAAACGTTCGCAGAGGGGACCTATCTCGGATATTAAGGATGTCTATAGGATGCCTAGAGGATGCCTAGAGGATGCCTAGCGGAAAACATATACTGCCTATAAAAAGGGGGAACAACTCTCCTGCATCGCACTTTCAGAACAGCAGCCCAGTGGTGCAGACCTCTGCAGCCTTCATCTGCCTCTTCCTCTTCCACAACATCCAGTCATGTCCACCGTGGATTGTAACAAAGTCCTTTCGGCAGCCACCATCGTTCTGCACCAGTGTGAAGCCATTTGTAGGCTCTGTGAACACTACTGCGAGAAGAAAAGGAGCCACCCAAAAAGAGTCTGGGTCCGAAGATGGTTCGCCAGTAGAGCGGAGGATGGACTGTACAACAAGCTGATGGTGGAGCTCAGGAGCGAAGACACTCGGGTGTTACAGAACTTCATGAGGATGCCTCCAGCCATGTTTGACGAAGTTGTGCAGCAGCTGATACCCAGGTTTACCAAGGCAAACACCACCTTCCAGGCCAGCCTGGACCCTGGGCTCAAGGTGGCACTCACTCTGCGCCACCTGGCCTCAGGGACCTCCAACAGGAGCATGCAGAATGGCTGGAGGGTGCCATCCAACACCATCAGCATTGTGGTCAGAGAAGTGGTGCAAGCCATCATCGAAGAATACAAGGAGGAGCTCCTCCAGTGCCCCTCCACTGAAGAAGGATGGAAGAAAGTTGCAGAGCAGTGGTATCAGAAGTGGAACTTCCCCCACACCATTGGAGCCATAGATGGCAAGCACGTGGCCTGCAAATCTCCAGCCAAGTCGGGGTCCACTTATTTCAACTCCAAGGGCTTCTTCAGCATCATCCTCTTCACCATGGTCGATACTGACTACAAGTTCATGTACATCGATGCTTCAGGCAACGGCTCATCTTTGGATGCCCAGGTATACAACGCCTGTCACCTCAAGGAGGAGCTGGAAGGCAACCTCATCGTGGGCTTCCCAGATCCAGAACCCCTGCCCAACGACACACAAGTTGTGCCCTACTTCATCATGGGGGATGACGACTTCTCCCTCACAACCTACCTCATGAAGACCTACACCTCCAGACTCCTCACCCGTGAAGAGAGGATCTTCAACTACAGGCTGTACAGGGCAAGATGTGTGGTGGAAAACACCTTTGGCATCCTGGCCAACAGGTTCCAGGTACTTCTCACCACCATGCAGCATTGCCCAGAGACTGTGAGGAGGATCATGGAAGCTTCTTGAATCCTGCACAATCTCATGCGCACCCACTACCCAGTCTTGCAGAACAGGCTCGTGGACCTCCAACAAGCCAATGGGGTCATGGAGCCTGGGGAATGGAGGCAAGGGCGAAACCTGATCGACACTGAGGATGTGCTAGGCCCCAACAGAGCCTCAAATGAAGCGAAGAAGCAGCTCAACCTCCTGAGACAATGGTGTAACTCCCCAGCTGGAGCAGCAGAGTGGCAAGACAGGATGGTACATGCTTAATGGATGCTTCCTTCAGCCTGTCTCATCACACGGATGAGATTGGGCCATGTATGTTTGGTTGGCCTACAATGAACAGGGCGTTTAATAAAGAGTTGTGTTTATGTTGACATGTGTGGATAATTATTACATTATTATTGATAATAAAGGGCCGTAGGTGTGGCACCTGGGAGGGTGGACCATACAGTCCCACTATGCTTGCACTGGAGGTTTATCTATCCCACAGCTATTACCCATTCCACAGGTATCCCTGCCCATCCCACAGCTATCTTAACCCATCCCACAAGTATGCAAAGGCTTAAACCATTTCCAGCAAGACTTTATGAAAAAAAAGAAATGAAGCAAGTGTGTGAATCAAAAATAGACTTTACTAACAACAAGCTATAAGACAAAAATGAGTCTCTGGCACTCCTCTTGGTCGCTCAGTCTCAGGGGTGAAGGGTCCAGGTGCTGTGGAGGTGGCTGGTGCTGGAGTGCTTGTCATCAGCTCCTCCAGAACCAGAAGCAGCAGAAACCCCAGCCCCAGAAGAGCGAGCTCGTGCTGCAGAAGCCCCAGCAGAACCAGAGTGAGGGCCAGGGGGTGGGATGGTAGCCCTGTCCTTCTTGCAAGGGCTGGCAGTAGATGGCTGAGACTTGCTGTGCTTCTGCATGGTTGTGTGCCACCTCTTTAAATCTTTACTGTTCAAAGCAAAGAACACAGCTAAACTAGGCACATCAAGCCCTCATCCATTGTCAACAGAGTCTCAGGATGAATCTGAGGATCTAATATTCTCACAACTGGCTAATGAGGCAGAAACTATTCCTGTCCCTTGTATGCTTGCTGAATTAGTACAAAATCAATGGGCAACAGCAGCATCCTACTCAGCCCCAACAGGGTACGATAAACAATATTATAATTTGGCACCAGAGTTTTCAAATTTTCTCAAAACGCCAGAGGTGGATGAGCCCATTGTGGCACTGGCCTCTTCTTCAACCTTTCCCAACTAAGACCGGAAGAAAAGAGAGCAGAGTTGGCACTCCGTAGGGCGCATGTTTCTGACGCCTGGGCCATTAGGGCAGCTACAAATGCGTCCTTTTTTACCCGGTCTTCCCGAAGATGGCTCTTCCACTTGAGGGATATATTGCCAGTGTCAAATGTCAAAGCCCACCAGGACATTGCTAAGATTATTGCAGCAGCAGAATTCTCCATCGACGCCACATTTAATGCAGTCAAATTCTCGTCTAGAGCCATAGCATCTCACATATCATCACAGAGACTGCTATGGCTCAGACATTGGCAGGCGGATACCAAGCATAAATGCAAGCTGGCATTCGCCCCAATATCAGGAGATAAATTATTTGGCAGTGTCTTGGAGCCTCTGCTTATTGAGAATAGAAACAAGGAAAAAGTGCTTCCCCCTTCCCCCCTCTTTTTCAGAGGTCTGAAAACAGAACGCCCCAGTCATTTCGAAGGGGTTCCTTTCGGACCTACTATCAAGGCCTATTCGTTCCCAGATCGCAAAGAACATCAGGCTACAGACCCAGTTTTAGACAGGATAGGTCGGAATCTTCTGACAGAGGTCAGTGGGGAGGCCAAAACAGAAGAAACCCTAGAGGTACCGGAGGCCGAATTTTTCATCGCCCCATGTGAGTCCTTGACAGCAGCTCCCATTAGAGGGTGGCTAAAATTGTTTGCTGATCAGTGGGACAGCTCCACCTCTGATGCGTGGGTCAGGGATTCTGTTATGTTTGGTTTGGCACTAGAGTTTCAATCCTCCCCTCTGAACTTTTTCATTAGGAGCCCTAGGTCCACGGACCCCATTAAGAGAGTGTTGATGCAGGAGGCTATCAATCATCTTCTACATATTTGGGCCGTTAGAAAGATCCCGTCTGAACAATGGGGTCAAGGCTGATACTCTCTATTGTTTGTGGTCCCAAAGAGTTAAGGGGGCTGGAGGGCAATTCTGGACCTCAAACGACTGAACAGTTCATTGGTTTATCGAAAATTCAAAATGACTAATCTCCAGTCCATTCTGCTTAGCATCAGAGAGTACGATGTCCTGACCTCTATAGACCTGACAGAGGCTTATTTACATGTACCAATTAGACCTGCTCACTATAAATACCTTAGATTTTGCTATTGTGATCGGCTCTGCGAATATATCACCCTACCATTCGGTCTGGCTTTGGCCCCGAGAACTTTAACCAAGGTCCTAGTGGCTTTGGCTGCCTCCCTCAGGATCAAATCTATTCGTTTACAATGCTATCTGGATGATATTTTAATTTTGTCATCTTCCAGACATCAAACAAATTTGGATACCAAGATTACTCTGGAGACCCTTCAAGGTCACGGCTTTTCCATAAATTGGGATAAAAGCCATTTGATCCCTTCAAGAAGGTTAGTTCATTTAGGGGCAATGATAGATACCATGGAGGGCAAGGTTTTTCTCTCTCAGGACAGGTTGAACAGTATCCAGTCTTTGGCCAGAGAGATCAGAGCCTTAAAGAGGTTTTCCCCGGCAGTTCTGTCTCAACTGTTAGGGAAACTGATTTCTTGTATTTCCATTGTGCCTTGGGCTCAATTCCATTCTTCTTCTTCTCTCGTGTCGCTACACTTTTCCCAGCCACTGTAGAACACTGTTGGTGTAGGTTGGTGTAGCGTGGTAGAAGGATTTGCAGGTAAACAGATACCTGACAGGGGCCGCGACGTGAACGCTCCTTCTATGGCCCCCAATTCCATTCTAGAGATCTGCAATGGTTCCTGCTACCTTTCCAGTGATCCGGAAGAGCCACTTCCAACGTCTGCATAAAGGTACTGCACAATGTTCTCCGATTGCTCCACTGGTGGTCGGAAAATACAATAAACAAGGGGTGTCCTTTCAAGGAACCTTGCAGGGCAACAATCACAACCGACACCAGCCTGGTAGGATTCCAATCCCACACTGCACAGGGAATTTGGACTATTTCTGAACAATCACAAAGCATCAACCTGTTGGAGCTGCGAGCAGTTCATCTGGCGTTACACAGTTTTCTACCCCTTTTCCAATCGTGCCATGTTCTGGTCTTGACAGACAATATCACAACCAAGGCCCACGTAAACACATAGGGGGTTACCCATTCCAAACTTCTAATGCTGCAGATGGCCAGGTTGTTCAAGTGGGCCGAGGCCAATCTGTTGCCGCTCAAGGCAGAGCACATAGCAGGGGCCTTAAACACATAAGCAGAATGGCTCAGCAGGGCTTCGATAGATCAGGCAGAGTGGCGCCTACACCCGTCTCTCTTCCAGGAAGCAGTGCAGAGGTTTGGGCAATGGGTGATTGATCTATTTGCCTCTCCCTGCAACACCCAATTGCCCCGGTATATTTCAAGGTACCCAACTCTGGGGGCGGAGGCCGTCAATGCTCTGCAATATCAGTGGCCTCCCGGTCTTCTATATGCATTTCCTCCACTCCCTGTAATACCCAGGTTGATCCAGAAGTTATTGGAGGAACAAGCGGAACTGATATTGGTCACACCTTACTGGCCCAGGTGAACGTGGTTCACGGACTTACAGGACCTGTCGAGAGAGCAACCTTGGGAATTCCACCATCGAGGGTTTCCCTCTCCCAAGAGCTGGAACTTCACCCAGACCCACAATGGCTCAGCCTAGCCATATGGTGGTTGAACGGAACCGTTTAAGGACCCAACAGATTTCAGAGGATGCCATTTCCACCATACAAGCATCCAGACAGTCCTCTACAAATCGTATATATGAGGCCATATGGTCCACTTTCTGTCGCTGGTGCCAGGGGCCCAAGATCAACCCAACTTCCCCATCAATAGGACAATTATTAGACTTTTTACAGGAGGGGTTGACCAAGGGCCTATCTCCAAATACTTTACACAGACAGGTGGTGGCCTTAGCCTCAGTGATATCCTGGGGTGACCTTCATTCCATAGTGCACCATCCACATTTCCGCAGCTTTCTTAAGGGTGCTGCAAACTTATGACCTCCTGTAATTCACCGCTATCCCACTTGGGAGCTCAACAAAGTGTTAACCACACTTACAACTGGCCTGTTTGAGCCTTTAAGAACCTCTAGTCTCAAATTCCTGACATATAAGGTCATCTCCTTAATTGTGATCACATCAGCAAGTAGGATTTCTGAGTTGGCAGCATTGTCGATGAGAAAGGACCTGTGCATGTTTCATGCGGACAGAGTGGTTTTCAGATTGGATCCATCGTTCATCCCTAAAGTAAATTCAGCCTTCCACGAGCGTAGGAGTTGGTGCTTCCAAATTTTCGTCCTAAACCATCTCTTAGACTGGAGCATCAATGGCATCGACTTGACATTTGAAGGGCGTTAAGCATCTATCTAGACTGCATGGGCAGCATTTCAAAAATCTGAGGCTCTATTCCTATCCTTCAGCCCATCCTCTTTAGGACACAGGGTGTCGTCGACGACCATTGGTAGATGGTTGAGAGCCACCATAGCTAAAAGCCAGTCCATCTCAGTTCCTAAAGGCATTACAGCCCACTCAACAAGGAGTGCGGCAATATCAGCAGCATGGGCCACTCAGGCTTCCATAGATGAAATCTGCAGAGCGGTGACTTGGGCTTCACCATTGACATTTGTCAGAAATTATAAAATTGATGTCCACACCTCAGCGGACGCTTCATTTGAGAGAAGAGTCCTGCAGAGGATCCACAGAGTTTAGGAGTGGATTTCGATCCAGACAGAGTCTCTCCCTAAGGACAGGCCAAGCTTTGGTATGTCCCACTTCTGGATGCTCTGAACAGCTCATGGGAGAAAGGGCATTGGTACTTACCTGATACGCCCATTCTCTGTGAGCTGTAAAGAGCATCCAACCCCACCCATTTCTTTCCATCTGGTAGGGTTCCATTCTGGTCAGGGATCTAGATTAGGTGATGAGTCCCAGACTTTGGCACTCAGTCTTCGCAAAACTGGGGGACGCTGAGGAGGTGTCCCGTGGAGGAGGAGTGTCCTGGAGTTTTAAGCCCAGCCTTTCCAGAAGAGACTGAAGCACCTCCCACTTCTGGATGCTCTTCACAGCTCACAGAGAACGGGTGTATCAGGTAAGTACCAACGCCCTTTCAAGTTCGTTTCAGCATGTTGGTTTGATTTATAGTATCCTAAATGGTTTGTGGCTTGAATATATTAAGGACTTCTGTTTCCATATGGTATTCATTAGTAGCTCTATATAATCTCCATCATCATGAAGAGTATTCAAAGCAGAGGCTTCTAGATATAATAAAAAAAGAGATATTTATTATTGTGGGCATTAAAGACTGTTATCTCTTGTTGAATTTAAACACAATATATTTTGTTTACCTCTAATTTTAATGCTACCATCAAATTGCATGGATTTTTTTTGTGTGTTTCTTAGCTATTTATTATGTTTACTAGCTTTGGGCTAGGAACAAGTTCAGTAAAGTTTAATTAATTTATTCTTCAAGATAATGTAAGGTGGTTTTTATAATTGCAAGCATTCAAGAATGTATGAAAGTATAAATATTTCTTTGCATTTCAGTGGATGTAGTATTTTTTTTTATTTTTTTATTTTTTATTTATTTGTCAATTGCTTATAAGATAATAGGTATAAGTAAAAACATAATTATGAATACATGGATACATATCAGAAAAATAAAAAAAAATATAAAAGAAACAATAGGACAGGGATGGTAGGAAGATTGGTGCGCTTATGCATGCCCCCTACAGACCTCTTGGGCAAGGGGTGAGGTCAATAGTAGACAGTCTAAGGTTAAAGTTTTGGGGGTTTAGGGAAAAAAACCACAGAGTCAGGTAGAGTATTCCAGACATTGACCACTCTGTTGCTGAAGTCATATTTCCTCAATCAAGTTTGGTGCAATTAACCTTGAGTTTGTGTCTACTGTTTGCTCTTGTCTTGTTATGGTTGAAGCTGAAGTATTCATTGACTGGTAGGGTATTGCAATGTATGATTTTATACATGATACTTAGATCACACTGAAGGCGGTGTAGTTCTAGGTTTTCTAGGTCTAGAATTTCAAGTCTGGTGGCATAAGGTATTCTGCAACGAGTAGAGGAGTGGAGAATTCTTCTTCTGGTGAAATATTTCTGAACTTTCACAACTGTGTTAATATCAGATACATAATGTGGGTTCCAGACTGATAAGCTGTATTCGAGTATTGGTCTAGCAAATATTTTGTATGCTCTAGTTAGTAGTGTAATATTACCAGAGAAAAAGCTATGTAAAAATAGATTAACAACTCTGAACGCCTTTTTGGTTATGTAGTTACAGTGGGCTCTTCCACTTAGGTCATTTGAGATGAGTACTCCAAGATCCTTGACAGAGTTTGGATCATCAACAAGGTCTTGACTATTCAGCCTGTATTTTATTTTCTGATATTTTTTTGCCAATATGTAGGACAGAGCATTTATTTGTTGAGATATGAAGTTGTCATTTGTTTGATCATTCTGATACATAGTCAAGGTCTTTTTGAAGGGTAGCAGTATTATCTGTGGTGTTGAATAGCTTTACATCATCAGCAAAGAGAACGCAGTTGCTCTTGATATGATCACAGAGGTCATTTATATAGTATATGAAAAAAGTTGGTTCTAGAACACTACCTTGAGGGACACCACTGTTGACAGATACAGAATTTGATAGGACCATTTTGACCATTTGTTGTCTGTTTGACAGGAATGCTTCTATCAAGTTATGCAGGTGTCCAGAGATACCATGAGATTTTAGTTTTAGGAGTAGTTTGTCATGTACTACTGAATCAAAGGCTTTACAGAAGTCTATGTAGATTACGTCTATTGTTTTGCCCTGATCGAGTTGTGTAGTCCATATGTCTTTGCAGTGTAAGAGTTGCAGATTTGAAGATAATTTTTTCCTAAAACCAAGTTGTTTTTTGAGAGTAGGTTGTTTATTTCTAAGTGGAAGATGATGGATTGGTTAATAATTGATTCCATGACTTTACAGGTGATGCAGCATAAAGAGATTGGTCTGTAATTTTCAACTAGGCTGGGGTTGCCCTTTTTGAAGATGGGGATGACCATGGCTTGTGACCATAGTTTTGGCAAGGAGCTGGTCCTGAAATATTTTTTAAAGATTATGCTTAGAGGTTTGGCTATGGCAGTGGGTAGCTTTTTTAAGAAGTAGGCACATATTCCATCCGGTCCAATAGACAGAGATGGTTTTAGATTGCTTAGTGCTTTTTCAACATTGTCTTCTGTAAAATTGATATGTATTGCATCATTGTAGTTGTCTGTGGTTCGACTAGGAAATACTGGGCATGATCCATTGCTGTTTACAAATACTGAGCCAAAGAATGTGTTAAAGAGGTTGGCTTTAATTGTGTCATCGTTGAAGTCTTTACCATTAGGCCCTTTCAGGGGTGGGATGGACCTTGAGTCTTTTAATTTGTTGTTTACAAAATTGTAGAAAGCACGGGTGGAATTGGTACATAGAAGGTTTTCTTCTTGTTTAATGTGATAATTGGTGCATTCAGTTTTTATCTGGTGGCATAAATTTTTCTATTGGCTTTTGAAGTTGGCAGTGTGACCAGATTTGTTTTTCTGCCAAAGTGATTTCTTTTTGGATTGAAGCTTCCTTATTGTTTTGGGTAATTTGCTTTTTCTGGTTTTGGGAATTGTTCATGGTACATATAGTTTGATGACTCTTTTGACTTCAAGTAAAAATATTTTGTAATGGTCTTCAACAATATTGCATCCAGAGAATAGAAATTGCCAATCACGGGATGAGAGATCGTTGTTTGTAAGATCATAGTTGCCTTTTTTGAAGTTTAAAATTGGGGATTCCATCATTGTGATGATTTTTGTGTGGACGTATGTTGAGACAAAAGTCATTCATGTTATGGTCACTGTTGGAAAAGGGTTCTTTAATTTGTATTCCATAAATTGAATTCAAACTATTGCAGAAGATGACATCGAGGCAGTTGTTTAGTCTAGTATTGTTGGCTATTAGTTGTTCTAGTCCCAGATTTATTACTACATTGTAGAAGGTTGCATATGTGGGTTCAGTTGTACATTCGTAAAGGGTCCAGTTAATATGAGGTAGATTGAAGTAACCAAGAAAGATAAAAGTGTGTGGGCAGGATGCTACCCATGTTAGGAGTGTATTTAGCTTGTTTGCATGTTCAATGTTATAATCAGGGGCTCTGTAACAAAGTTAGAACTGAAATGTGATATTTAAGCACAGTTCACAGATGATGGTCTCATGAATAGCAAGCTCCTGTGTAACTTGGATGTTTTTTAGATGTTGAGACTTTTTATAGAAGATAGCAACACCACCTCCTCTACGGATTTCATGATCTGATTGGTAAACATGATAGTCTTTACTGTGGTAATGGAATCAGGGAGAGATGCACTGAGCCCTGTTTCACAAACAAATATAATGTCGGATTTAGCCGTAATTAGTAAGAAGAGAAATTCAGGTATTTTATTTAGAAGGCTTCTTGCATTGAGTACCTTGCATTTAAAGCCAGTTGTGGTTGGAATAGAGGTAGTTACGGGCATGCATGCTTAGTTTTGAGTGATGTTGGATTGGATGGGGTGAGGTTGGATGTGGAGTTGTGGGTTGTGTGACCTTCTTTTGATGCAATCATCTCTATAGTCAATGTATAGGTCCTTTTTTCCATTGTTTAGATGGTTTTTGAGTTGTGCACGGAGTTCACAGGAATGAATTCTTTGCAGTATGGATAAATCTGGTGTTGAGTGAAGTTTTTTTGTGGTTGGGATGAGTTTTTGCAATGACATTTATTGTATGAATGAATATGCGTTTGCTGAACTCATTTTTGCATTCAACTCTGCAAAATCTTGGGGCCACAGAGCCATCATTGTATTTGTACCCATGGCCATCTCTGGTTATTTCAATGACATCTTCAGGAGAGATGTTTGGTGTATTTGAGTTGCTTATTATATCACGAACTTTGGTGATGTCATCTGATTCATTGGTGTCTTCGAGTCCAAATAATATGGCATTTGGACATTTCTGTTCATGTTCCATGGTGTCTCTGATGAGTAAGGAATTATTTGAAGGGATAGTAATTATTTGTGGCTGTGGTTTGGGGGTTATTTTTGGTTGTAGTTGTGATTGTAGTTGAGGTAGTAGTTGTGGTCATGGTTGTTGGGTTGGGATTTAATTTTGAACTGATAGGTACTCACTTATCTGTGCTGTATTTTTTTTTTTCAAGAGAAATTAGGCTTGCTTGTGTAGTTGTTTCGAAATGTGTTGCTAAGCATTCTTCTATTGAATGAATGAGTGATTCTATGCTTTCAACTCTGTCAGATAGGGTATTCAGTTTATTTAGCTTAGGAGAACATGATGGACAGAGATAAAAGAATGTATCTGAATTTTTAACCATGTCAGCTAGGCTTTTGTTTGTGTTTAAGCAGGCAGGGTGGGCTAGATTATCGCATAGGTGGCATTTGATGTAAATTTCGCTTTCATTGATGGTTTCAAGACATTTAAAACATGTGCAGGAGTCTGGGAGGTCATTGGTAGAGATATTTTTCTTTTGTTTTTGTTTGGAGTTTTTGGCTGGCATGATCAATGGCAATAGTACAGTAAGCAATTACAATAGGTAGTTAATGTGATAGGTAGGCAGTTACTTAATGAATGTTGGAAATTAATAAATGTTAATTGCTATGCTAGAGAACAAATCAAAAGTAAGGTTGCTTATTACAAAAAATCAATCAATCAATCAATTGGTTATTCAAATCAAATAATCAAATAATTTTGCTAAGAAACAAACAGCCAAATTTATTACAGTAATTACTAAACACACCAGTCAATTAAATTCACTAAATCACTGATTTTACTAATCAGATATTCAGTCATTACACTATATGCACTAAACACTCAATCATACTAAGCAATAAAAACAATAAATCAGTTGATCATTGATAAAAATTAATTATTTTAAAGAAATTGATTTTTTTTAAGATAATGAAAGCAATCAAGTAGTATACAGTAGTATTGAGAGTTGGTAAATAAAGGCTTATTGCTTTGCTTTGTTTTTGTTTAGCTGTTGCTAATATCTGAGAAACATCAATATCTGAGAAATATGCTAATATCAATGAGCAAGGGTTTACACTCTCTTTCTTGTTTTGTAGACTGAGTTTTTGAGATAGTAAAGATGAAAAGATGTTGAAGGGGGGATCTCTGGCCCCTTCTTCAGCAGAGATAAACAGAACAATTCACTGGGAGGCAACAGGAAACTTTTTGTTTTGTTTTCTCTTGATGAATTGGATTTCTGGCCCCCTCCTAGTTAATTTAAATACACTTTCAAAGTTTATTGCTTTTAAGAGAAAGAGAAAGAAAGATAGTCTTGCACTGGCAATTTGAACAGTTTATATTTTTACTATGTAGACTCAGATTTGTATTGAGCATTCACTCCTGGCTTCAATATACTTCTGCTTCTATCACAGGAAATAAAATTGCTTCCAATCTTCACAGGAGTTCAGTTATAACAATACTTCCATACTTAAGGCTTGGTCCCATTGCACTTACGGATGCAAAGAGGATGTAAAACATAAAAAAAAGCTTGCCATCTGTTGGAAAACGCTATGCATCCGTTGTGTACTCATTGCATACGTGTTTCATACGCTCTATCCCTCGAGCATCCGTCCACTGCAATTTCATCCACGCAAGAAGCTTTGAGCTGCACAAAACTTTGTGAACGGATGAACTTTCCGCCGTGTATGATGTACATCCACGATATATATAGACAACAAACGTTCTATGTCCGTTATCATCTGTTAAATGTCCACTGTATCTTCTCTTCATCCTCTGGCCATCCCCTCAACTCACATCTGCTGCAGCTGAAAATGGAAAGAGGGAGGAAACAAAAGGTACATGGAATGTCTACACAGCGTTAGTAGCACGGAAATAGAAAGGATGTAAGCAGATGCTTCTCGTATATAAAGTATTCAAAACGGGCAAAACGTTTGTATCTGGGATGTATCTCGTATATTTAGGATGTCTGGAGTATGTCTAGAGTATGTAGAAGGACACCTAGCAGACAACCGATATTTCCTATAAAAAGGGGGAGAAAATCATCTGGATCTCAGTATGAGACCAGCAGCTATGGTGTACAGACCTCTTCACCCTTGCTCTTGGTCTTCCACTTCATCACTTGTTCTCCACCACAGTCCCTATGATAGCTGTGCTCATTCATCACCAGAACCAAAACCTGTTCAGACTGTTTCAACTTTTATACAGAAGGAGAAAAAGGAGATGTCCAAGAGCTGTATGGGTCCGAGGATGGATTGTGAGAAGAATGGAGTTTGGACTGTATGACCAGTTGATGGTGGAGCTGAGGAATGAAGACCCTCGTGCATTCCCTCACTTCATGAAGATGCCACCAGCCATGTTTGACGAACTTGTAGAGCGTCTGAGACCCAGGTTGACCAAGCCTAGCACCAACTTCCGTCCCAACCTGGACCCTGGACTGAAGGTGGCACTGACTCTGCGGCACCTGGCCTCTGGAACCACATACAGAAACATGCAGTATGCCTGGAGGGTGCCACACAACAGCATCAGCAAAGTGGTCAGAGAAGTGGTGCAGGCCATCATCGAAGAATACGTGGAGGAGCTCCTCAAGTGCCCCACCACTAAACAAGGCTGGAGAAAACTTGCAGAAGAGTGCTATCAGAAGTGGAACTTTCTGGAGAAGGCGGAGCTTCGTCTCGGTGCTACAGCTGAGATCTCGGGGCTCTGAGATCTCAGCTGATATTTTCACCCCTGGTCGGTCCTAACGGACCTAAACCGTCCCGTAGAGACGGGGATTGTGAAGGGCACAGTCCCAGGATCCCAGAGATATCGCAAATCTCTGGTTTGATCCGGGAGAAGCCCTTTTGCTGGCGGTGGAAAGGCAGCCTCCAAAGCTGCTGAAGTCGGGACAGCTCCGAAAAGAAAGTGGCTGGAGCGAGGGTGTGTCGGCTGGGTGAGAAACTTCTTTTGTATTGCAAATTGGTTGAGACCTGAAAGGATATCCTGAACAAAGAAGAAACCTGTGGCTTTATCTTTGTCTGACTGGAATCTGGTTGAGCGGCGTTTTTTAAGTGATGTCAAATTGAGGCTTGGATTCTTTCCTTACTATTTTTTTTTCTCTTTTCTGAGGACTTTAATGTGACTTTGTAGGTAACCAGATTGAATTTTTTCTTATATATATTTTTATGCTTCTTTTGATTTTTTAATTTTCTTTAGGATAGAGGCCCCCTTTGTTTCTTCTGAGTTTTGTATACATTACTCTTTTTTCTGGCTGAGGGGGGAAAAAGTATTAAGAGATCTTGCAACACTGCCAACTAGAGGCTTGAAAGTACTTTATTTGAATTGGGGAGAAATGTATAAGCACTCCTTCTCAAGGACATTTTAATATGATAAGATGGAGGGAGAGCACAGAAAAATATTATTACAGGTGTTTTCCTGGACTCTTATCAATATCTCAACACTTGAGGCTTGGCTTTGAAGCTGCTGGAGAAGAGAGTCATAATAAGAGCCTTGGATAAATAAATAAAGTGCAGTGTGCAGTCCATATATATCCTTTTTCTTCTTTGGTTTTTTGGGCCTTTTTATTATTGGATTTTTCCATTTTGGATTATAATTGACTACTCTATCAGATGGATTGAAGGTCAAAAAGAATTTGAAGTTTTTTGAAGCATTAAAATGAAAAAAAAGTGAGAAAAAGAAGAAAGTGTTAAATGAAATAGACTGTGTGTTTTTGGATTGCTTGGTGACTTTGGGACTTTTGGAAATTCTTATTTGAATGATTAAAATCATTTGGGTCGTTTAATTTTTTTCTTTTTTTTACAATGGCATTACTTATGGATGAACTGAAAATGGAATTTATAAAATATAATCAAGAGAAACAAGAAGGGAAGGATTCTTTTGGCTCTATTTTTCATTTTTTAGAAATGGCAATTTCTACATATGAGAAACTACAAGAACAAGAAGATTGGGATGAAGAAGAAACCATCCTTAATGAACAAGCAACTTTATTTGGGGAAGAAAGGGGAAAGAGGAGAAAGAGAATGGAGAATTTAAGACTTAAAAAAACAACCAAAAAACGGAAAAACAAGGTGAAAAGTGGACACAATATCAGAAAGCAACAGAAAAGAGGAATACACAAGAGGGTGGAGATTAAGAGACAAGGGGGTAAAAAGGGTAGAGTGGAGAAACAAGGGAGGAAAGAAGGGAAGAGAAGCTACAAAGGTTTGAAACTAGATGTAAAGAAACAGATTTTATTTAGAGATAATGGGTAAACATATAACTGAAAAAGAGATTCTGCAAAGGTACATAAGATTGTGTTGTTGTATCTGTATTTGAAATAATGTTAGAAAATTGGAATAATATATGATTATAAAATGGGACAAAATATTTAATGTAACTTAGCGAATTTTTTTTTTTAAATAAAATAAATGAATTAAATATGAGAGAATTGAATTAAAGAAAGTAACTAAGCAAAATCTATAAGTGTTCCCATAGAAGTATGATATTTATTTAGAAAGGATTGTGTAAAATGTTTAAGACTTAAATGAATATTAATTTTAATGATATAATTTCAATTGCTATGGATTGTTGTTTTAATTATATTATATATCAAAAAAAAACTTTTTTCTTTCTGTTTTAAAATATTGAGTTTATTTTTAGAATGTATTACGCAGAATCCGAATGAAAATTATGTGTTATGTTAAGCTTTAAAATTAGGGGAAGGATAAGTATGACAAGGCATTATACTCCAATCAGTCATTACAGAAGAAATTTTGTGTTAATGAGAAAAAATAATAGACAGCTGAAACAGGACAGACAAAAGATATAAGTATAATGATTTAAATTGAGATGAAATAAATATAATTGAATTAAGAGAGTGAAAAGAGGGGAGAAGCTATATAGAAAATGTAAAATAGTAAATAAGAAATGGAATTGCTATATAAAAGTAAGCATGAACTTGAATTTATGTCTGTACAAAAAGATGTAACTCGGGATCAAACTGCCGTCCAAAAA
>BLBF01015244.1:0-21637 GCA_015471245.1 Laticauda colubrina
GATATAGTGAATATCCGAACAGCCAAATTAAGAATGCCTGAAAGCTTACTGTTGTGCTGCTGGGTGGGTAAGGCTCTGAGGGTTAAGCCAACAATAATACATGGAGGGATTCGAATCTAATAAGAAAACGACGTGTAATAATTCCTTAGGTTATCAGAAGGAAAACCCTCTGATCGGGAAGGAAAACTACCTCACACAGCTCGAGTTACAAATAAGTAACTGCCATGCAGTTTTTAAAAACAAAGGCAAAAACAATGGCCATTACTTTTGGCACGTGCGCACTTTCCAGCAACAAACTGCTGCCGTGTGGGGAAACGCCTCTGACAGCTTCTCCTTGTGGCTAAAAGGAATGGTGGGGAAAGGAGTAGAAAGAATTCTTACTGCTTTCCACACCAAGACGGTGTTCTGAGGGGAAAAATCAAATGATACAACTCAGAAGAGAGCAAAAACACCCACACCGCTGTTGCCGATATAGAGAAAGGCAATGCGGAATCACAATGGCAGGGGGTAGAACAAGCAGATGGGGGGGGGGCTCAGAGCAATGCTGAAGCTGCCTGCCGCTTCAGGTGCGAAACAGTTATGTAAAAGTTGTGTAAAAGTTAAAAATGTTGTTATGTATGTTAAAAGTTATGTAAAGAGGTTAAACATTGAGCCCTTACAAAATTATATATGTGATTTAGAATTTGGATTTAAAATAATACAGTGATAATATTTTTATTTATAAGAACTTATACTCCAGCAATTAGCGAAGAGTACAGCTATCCAGCAGATAGATAGATTAAGTAATTAGAAGCTGGTCAATCCTAATATAGAGATTCTAGTGTTGAATGTTAATTTGGGATAATATAATTAATATATTAAAACAGAAACAAATCTTAAAAGAAATGACTTCCTCAACAACTACAGCTTTGAAAACTAGAAGAAAGGTCACCCCGACGTTAACAACTGTGTCAGCAACAGCTTCGTCCATAGCACAAAAAACCATTTAAGAAACATTACCAGTGGCGAAACAAGCTAACATCTTGAATGCCAACATCCAATCAATTCTGCTGACTTTACAGGAATCGATGATGAAGCTGCAAGAAAAGATGAAAAACCATAATGAGACGAGAGCAGATATCAGTGAACTAAAAGAGGAGATGGGGAAATTAAAAGCAGAAATGAAAGCGGACATCTCCAAAGTAGAGGACAAAGTTGGTTTATTACAGCAGGCCTTGGAGAAAAATGAAGCAACAATAAAAGAGGTAGAGAAAAGGACAGAACGAACTGAAAGGAAATTAGAAAGGGTAGACGAAGAGTTAAAGAATGTGAGTAAAGAGATGGAGGACTCACTGGTCTACCTAGAGATCGATAAGGCTGCTACATACTTGAGATTCCAAAATGTAGTGGAATCCAAAAGAAGATGACTTGGAACAACTAATGGCAGGAATATTGGCTGGACTACTGGAAAAGGATAAAGATACATCTTGAGGGAGTTTGATGAAATTTACAGGGTTAGCACTAATTATGCAAGATGCCACAAATGCCCAAGAGAAGTACACATACGATTTGCGAGAAGGAGTGTCCGGGATATCATATATAGTATGTCAAGAGATGAAACAATAAAGTATAAAGGCAAAGAACTCTTGGTTCTCAAACAAATACCAAGAAGAGTAAGAGAACAAAGAAGAGATTATAAATTCTTAGCAGCTTACCTAAATCAGAAAAGAATTGTCTTTAAATGGCTAATCCCAGAGGGAATGTTAGCTTCTTGGGATGAAAGGAAAATCAAAATAGACTCCATGGAAAAGGCCCAGGAATTTTATGAGCAATTGGACGGCCCAGAAGACCAGAGCAGTAAGGATGAACTGGTAATGAACTCCCAGGAGGATCAAGGCTATCATAAGAACAGAGATGGAACTTTAGGAAATCAAGGAAATACTCAATTACAACAGGAGAGAGAAGAAAGTAGGACACATCTTCAGGCACAAGGAGAGACCGGAAGCATTACAAGAAAAAGAGCGAAACAGAACTAATTAAATGGAAGAAGAAAAGAAACTTGTATCAATTAATATAAATGGTTTAAACTCGACGATAAAAAGAAAAAGGATAATAGCCAAACTAATCAAACAAAATGCTGATATAGTATGTCTACAAGAAACTCATATAAAGAAATCGGATGAAAAATACTTAGAATGTCCAAAATCAGGGAAGTTATTCACTGCATCAGCAGACGCGGGGAAAAAGAAAGGGATTGCAGTATATGTTAAAGAGGATTTGAAAGCAGATTTAATATGGTCAGATTCTGAGGGAAGAACTCTGGTTTTGCAGATCTGGATTAAGGCCATCCCAATTTTCTTAATGGTAATCTACGCACCGAATGGAGATCAAAACGAGTTTTTAAACATCTTTATGGAAAAAATAGTAGGATTGGAAAAAAGAATTATTTGTATTATAGCGGACTTTAATTCTATTGCTGATTATCAAAAAGACCACAGTAATGGGGGAAGGAACAAAGGAAAAAAAAGAAAACTTCCCAAAATATGCATGGAAATGATGAAGGAGTTAAATTTGATTGATATATGGAGAAAATTACATCCTGAGTAGGAATATAGGACATAGTATCACCATAACAGAATGGGAAAAGGTCTGGGGTAGAAATAATAAAATTACAAAATTAGTGGCATACAAGGAAAATGCCTATAAAATGTTTTATAGATGGCACCGTCCTCCTTTGAGATTAGCAAAGATGCACCCCAATATGAGTCCAAATTGCTGGAATGCAAAAAAAAAAAAAAAGAAGGAACATTCTTCCATATGTTGTGGTCCTGTACAGAAGCTCAAAAATATTGGCAGAAAAATTAGAAATTGGCTGGAGGAAATGACAAGAGAACAGATCAAATTCAAACCAGAATCCTTTCTATTAGGGATCTTTGATAAATACCAGAAAAAGTGAAATATATAATAATACATAGTTTGACAGTGGCCAGATTGGCTTTTGTACAATGTTGGAAACAGCTCATGTTCCATCAGAGGAGATGATTATATTCAAAAAATTTCAAGTTGTGCAGAAATGGACAAATTAACCCTGGCATTAAAAAATAAAGTAAAGATACTTCAATATACTACAACAGCTTGAACTGTTGGTACAAATGGATAGATCAAAGATAGATTTCATACTAAAAGAGGATAGGATAGAATTGCAGTAGTGATATATAGATATATGTTAGGATTAAGTGTATATATGGCATAAAATAAGGATAAAAAGGAAGTCTCACAAACTGTTGAAGATGAAAATGTTTTTAATTGTTTTCTATCTTTTTCCTACTATTTTCTTCTTCATTCCTTCTTTTCTTTTTCTTTCTTACATTTATGTATGTGTTGTTGGTCTGTTTTAATTGTAAAATCAAAAAAAAATTAAAACAAATGCAATGAAGTCATCTTAAAATATTTTTGATTCCCCAGGCCTAAAGACATAACCAGATCTTCAGGGACTTTCTGAATGATAGCAGGGTGGAGCTAATCTACTTTGGGATGGGGGGAGGAATGTTCCATAGGGCTGGTGCCATGGCAGAGAAGAACCTCTTCTTGGGACCCACCAAATGTAGTCCTGTCAGATGGTACCCACAATATATTTATGGGACAGACTGACTGGGGAGCCATTGTTCTTGTTGATGCTATTATGTGTTTCAATAAACTGGCTACCCAAATACTTAAATGACTTAACTTGTTCAATCTCCTTATCATCTAGGGTCATCTATGTCTCTTTGATCTTTTAGCAAATACTATTTCCTTGATTTTGTAATAGTTTATCTGTAAGTATTCTTTCCTAGAGTAGGTGCCAATTTCTGCCAGGAAATTTCTCAATCCACTTATTGTTGTTGACATGAGTTGGCAAATGATGTTCTTCCACCGTAAACCAATGAGCTGCTAAAGCCGCACAATGTTTTTATAATCCACTGAAGCTACACATTTTTAGTAGTCAGTTTTTAAATGTTTATGGAAATATTGACTTGAAGAAGATCATCATCAACCATTTCTAGTAATATGAAATCTATTTTTAAGTACTGGTGGTTCACAAGCTAGATGTTCTTATCCTGGATTGCCTATATAAGTAATCACAGATTTGATACTCAATTAGTATCAATCCTGACTGAAGGAAATGGCAGGTTTCAATTTCTTTAAGATTTTGACTTACAGGACCTGGAATGCTGTTTTTAGGAAAATACTTGTTTTTCTGGAGCACAAGAAATCTAAGAAAAATTATGGCACTCAGATGTAAACTTGTGCTCTAGACCAATGGTACAGAAAAAACTACAAATGAACTAATGGCAAGGCAAGGTTAGAGAAGAGGGTGTAAATTACATGCACTTTACCTTCCACATTTTCTCTCATATCCTGTTCCTTTAGGGCCTCTAGGGCGAAGGCTGAAAGTTGAAGAGTCCAAGTCTGTCAACCTCTCCTCTCAACCTGTGATCGTAAATGAAAATATTTGGATAAGGCATAATACAGAGGCCATTTTTATTTACATATGAGAGACCTAGCTAACATACATCAAAAGCCTCCTTCTTTTATTCAACCCTCCTGCAGCACTCCTCTTGTCTTTCAAGCAGCTAAATACATTATTTAATGTTCCACTTTGCCATGTTTACATTAATTAGGGTGGTTAAATCAATATTGTCAGACTTTCTGTACTCCTCACTCCCAAGCTTAGAAAGGCACAATAGATCACAGACAGGAGTGTTTGGAGGGTGGGAGTGAAAACTAGCAAGACACACCTTGTGCAGATGTACACTGCCCTTTCCCCCATCCCCCTTTTAATATGTTTTCACTGTATTTACAGATAAAAGCTGCACATTTTCTCCAGAATCAAGTGAGTGGGCCATGTATTTCTTTATAATATTTGGAAATCAGTGTGAAATTATATATGTGTGAGAAAAGTAGACTAATAATAAATAAAATAAAATAAAATATGGCACTTTAGGAATATTCAAAATGCTTAATATGAGTTTTTTCATAATCTTTCCAACAGGCAGGTCAATATTATACCCAACCTTGGAGAGTTAGAATCTGTGAAAATATCAATCAGTCTTAGACCGAATACTAAGTCCTTGCCAATATTTTGAGATGAATTAGTTAACAACTCAAAGGTTCTTATCACAGTCACTAGCTGTTCTTCTCTTATTCCGTGCTATAATTTTGTGCTACTTTCATTAGAAAATAGATTTGGTGGATGAGAAAGAGAGATGATTGAAGGGCTTGATTTTGTTTCCTTGTTATAAATGAAAGGAGCAAATGCTGCCCTTCTGACTGACCTTGAAATGGGTGATGGTAGAAAGATGATATGATGGTTTGCTGCCCTCATAAATGCCATAGTAATAGCAGCTACCCACTCTGTAGTTTATTGCAATGTTTCTCCTGCAGTGGAATTGAGCTATTAATTAATTGGTTCATCTTTCCATTTTCAATACGATCTTCCCATTATGATGGGAACATAAAATGTAGCTCTGACCAATTGGAATGTCTCCAATTATTATTTCAAATAACAGTTCCATTAATGAACTCTGCTTCTGTTATAATATTAAAAGAATAGTACTGAAGATACACAAACTGAAGATGCAAAAATCTTTGTGTTTCTCATTTTTCATTTTAGACATTGTAATAGAATCATACACAAGTTACTTCTTACAGGTAATCATTGCTTAACAACAATGATTGGAACCAAGAATTCCATTGTTAAACAACACAGTTGTTAAGCAAGACATCATGTGACTGTGACTTGCCAATTTTGCTGCTGGCTTTTCCATTGACTCTTTTGGTCAGAAGCCAACTGTGAAATGCACAAATGGTAATCTCATGATCACAGAACACTGTGATGGTCATAAGAGTGAGGACCAGTTGTAAAGTTCCTCCTTCAGCACTGTTGTGATTTTTGAATAGTTGCTAAAGAGGAAAGTTTTAAGCAAAGTCTACTTATGTATCTTTTCTGACAGTGCTTGAGTTCTCAAATAATTGGGGGGAGGAACTGAAAAATGGAAATTGAGCTACCTGACTGAACTATGAATTTTTAACTCCTACATCTTGATATCTTTTCTGCTTATTCAAGTACATTATTCTTAATTATCATTTCATTCTACAAGTTTTTGACTGAATTTTATGATGAGCAATAAGAATAGCATTATCTCAGATTGAGGGATGGATTCAAAGTCAGCTTCAGAGACTTCCACAGTAAACTGAGATTTGTCAAAATGATGAAGCAACCATTCCAGTCACAATACACTTTTGCACCTTGTGTATTTGAGGACAGTATCATGATCAAACACTAAAAAGGTGGAGCTTGTACTGCACTACAAGTTTTTATCTTGTTTATCTCTGAAAACATCTACATACAATTATGGAATTTAAGCCCATGTCACACTGCACCAACAGATGGAAAGAGGATGTAAAATGGAGAGAAACACTTGCCATCCATTGGTTAATGTGATTCTTCCGTTCTGTACTCAATGGCTCCGTTTTTCATCCTCTCTATCCGTCCAGCATCCGTCGACTGAGGTTCCATCTGCTCAAAAAGTTTTGAGCTGCTCAAAACTTTTTGAGCGGAAAATGTATCCAACGCGTCTGTTCTGCATCCACAACGCATACGGGGAACATCCATTCTACATCCATCGTCATCTGTTACGCGTCCGCTATATCCGCTAGGCATTCGCTGCGCATCCGTGCAACTCAAATCCGCTCCAGCGGAAAACGGACACAGGGAGGAAGCGAAATGGATGCGGAACGGACGCGCAGCGTTAGTAGCACAGACGGAGAAAGGATGAAAGCGGATGCAGCTCACAAAGAAAGCATTTAAAACGGAAAAAACATTTCCAGAGGGGACCTATCTCAGATATTAAGGATGTCTAGAGGATGCCTAGAGGATGCAAAAGGACACATAGTGGAAAACCTATATTGCCTACAAAAAGGGGGAGGAACTCACCTGGATCTCACTTTCAGTCCAGCAGCCCTAAGGTGCAGACCTCTGCAGACTTCATCTGGCTCTTGCTCTTCCACAGCATCCAGTCATCTCCACCATGGATCTTAACACACTCCTTTTGGTAGCCACCATCATTCTGCAACAGTGCGAAGCCATCTACAGGCTCCTTCAACTGTTCTACGGGAAGAAAAGGAGGCAGCCAAGAAGTGTCTGGGTCCGAAGATGGATCGCGAGAAGAGCAGAGTACGGACTGTACAACAAGCTGATGGTGGAGCTCAGGAACGAAGACACTCGTGCATTCCAGAACTTCATGAGGATGCCTCCAGCCATGTTTGATGAAGTTGTGGAGCGGCTGACACCTAGGTTGACCAAGGCAAACACCAACTTCCGGCCCAGCCTGGACCCTGGGCTCAACGTGGCACTGACTCTGCACCACCTGGCCTCAGGGACCACCTATAGGAGCATGCAGTATGGCTGGAGGGTGCCACACAACACCATCAGCATTGTGGTCAGAGAAGTGGTGCAGGCCATCATCGAAGAATAATACCTGGAGGAGCTCCTCCAGTGCCCCTCCACTGAAGAAGGCTGGAAGAAAGTTGCAGAGCAGTGGTATCAGAAGTGAAACTTCCCCCACTGTTGGGGGAAACTCCAGCCAAGTCGGGGTCTACTTATTTCAACTCCAAGGGCTTCTTCAGCATCATCCTCTTCGCCATGGTCAATGCTGATTACAAGTTCATGTACATAGATGTTTCAGGCAACGGGTCAGCTTCAGATGCCCAGGTATACAACAACAGTGACCTCAAGGAGGAGCTAGAAGGCAACCTCATGGTGGGCTTCCCAGATCCAGACCCCCTGCCCAACAAGATGTGCCTGACTTCATCATGGGGGATGACGCCTTCTCCCTCAGAACCTACCTCATGAAGCCCTACACTTCCAGATGATGCCTCACCTGTGAAGAGAGGATCTTCAGCTACAGGCTGTCCAAGGCAAGACGGGTGTTGGAGAACACCTTTGGCATCCTGGCCAACAGGTTCCAGGTACTTCTCACCACCATGCAGCATCTCCCAGAGACCGTGAGGAACATCGTGGAAGCTTGCTGCATCCTGCACAATCTCATGCACACCCGCTACCCAGTGTTGCAGAACAGGCTTGTGGGCCGCCAACAAGGCAATGGGGACTTGGAGCCTGGGGAATGGAGGCAAAGACTAAATCTGATAGACACTGTGGATGTGCCAGTCCCCAACAGAGTTTCACGTGAAGTGAAGAAGCAGCGCAACCTCCTGAAACACTGGTGCAACTCCTCAGCTGGAGCAGTGGAGTGGCAAGACAGGATTGTAGATGCTTAATGGATGCTTCCTTGAGCCTGTTTCATCACACTGATGAGATTGTGCCATGTATGTTGAGTGGCCCTACAATGAACAGGGCATTTAATAAAGAGTTGTGTTTATATTCACATGTGTGGATGATTGATTACATTATTATTGATAATAAAGGGCCATAGGTGTGGCACCTGGGAGGGTGGACCATACAGTCCCCTATGCTTGCACTGGAGGTTTATCTATCCCACAGCTATTACCCATCCCAAAGGTATCCCTGCCCATCCCACAGCTATTACCCATCCCACAGGTATCCCTGCCCATCCCACTGCTATCCTTACCCATCCCACAAGCATGTAAAGGCTTAAACCATTTCTAAAAGTTTTCACCAAGACTTTATTGACAAAAATAAATGAAGCAAGTGTGTGAAGCAAAGATAATCTTTATTAATAACAAGCTGTAAAAGGAAAATGACCCACGTCAAGTGTCCAAAGCAAAAATAAAGTCAACAGATAGCCACCCAGTCTCTGGCACTCTACTCAGTCAGTCTGAGGCATTCCCATCGTCTCAGGGGTGAAGGGTGCTGTGGAGGTGGCTGCTGCTGGAGTGTTGGTCTGGGGCGCCTTGCCCCGAGAGGACAACAGGAGACGGTGTGTTGAGGAAGCTCTCAGACAGCTGGATCAACCCCGTGATGTTGAGAGCCCCTTCCTCCATGACATGGGGTGTCAGCCCCAATACCGATGACAGATGTACTGAGGCCGGGCTTGGCTGTGGGGTGGAGGAAGGATCAGTGTAGTGGGGCTGTCTGGTCTGCAGCTGGGTGAGGACTGGCATCGGTGGCATCGGTGGACTGGGTGGCATCTGTGGCGTGGCTGGCATCGGTGGCGTGGCTGGCATCGGTGGCATCAGTGGCACTGTTGGCGTCCGATGTACCTGTGCCTGGACTGGGAAGGGCTGCCTGTGGTGCTGGACCTCCTGGTAGCCGTAGCCTTGGTAGGGAGGGGCCTGTGGAAAGCCTTGGAAGGGCAGTGACATCACCTGGGGTGGAGGAGCAGGCCTGGACTGGGTGGGAGCAGGTTCATCTTGGTCTGGAGGGTTGTGAAGAAGATTGGTGATCCTGTCCTTCACCACCTGGTACTGGGGTTCCGACATGTTCATGAGGGTCTGGTTGACGTAGGTGAGGAAGGGCTTGCGGTTGGAGGATGGGGCGTCGGTGTGTACCAGCTGAGAGAGGAGATCTACGCTGCTCCTGATGGTGTCTCTTATCTCCAGCAGGACAGTGTGGCTCTGCCCCTCCGGTCTGGCTCTCTGCCTTTCTGTGGAGGTGGAGCTGGGGGGTGGATGCGGGTTGGGCTGTGGTGGAAGTGTCGTCTCCTTTCTCCCACTGCATCAGGGGGTCCTCCACGCACTCCGCCAGGGGTAGTACAGCTGTCGGGGGGGGCTCTGTCGTGGCATGCTCCACAGATACCTGCCTGGACACAGGAGCTGACTCTTTGCCAGAAGAGGACTGGCCCTCAGCAGGCTGCCTGAGAGAGAGGGTTGTGAGAGAGGCTGCTCCTCGGTGGCGGATCTCACCCTCCAAGAAGCTGTACTTGGCCATCACATAGGTCTTTCTGTCCATCAGCTTGACCACGGCCTGGCCAGATTTCTTGAGGTGCAGCTTCCTGTACCAGGTGTGCATGTGCTTCCACCAGCCGAGGAGCACCTCCGAAGTGTAGCCCAGGCTCTCCGCCTTCTCTCTCCAAGCAGCCTGCTTCCTCTTGGTGTCTCGATAGAGCCTGTGTCCCTTCCGCCAAAGATATTCATTCTCCCTCAGCCACTCCAGCACCTCCTCCTCAGCAGATGGCTGAGGCTTCCTTTTCTTCCCCATGGTTGCTGGGGTTGCTGGCTGGCTGGCTGGCTGGCTGACTGGCTGGCTGGCAAGCTGTGTCTGGAAGCAGGTCTTTCCTCTGAATGGTGACCTGCTTGCGAGCTGCTTCCCTTTATATCCGCGGGGCTGACACAATGCATCCTCCCCGCATGCGCAGTGAACACTAGGCATCCGCTAGGCTTCCGCTAGGCTTCCGCTCTGCATCCGCTTCATCCGCTCAGCCTCCGCTCTGCATGTGCTCTTTCCATTCCACGTCCGCTTTGCTGTGCTCCCCCGGAAGCCTTGCGGATGTGCCATCCGCTCCCATCTGCTTCCATCCGCTAGGCTTCCGTGGAGCATCCGCTTTCCATCCGCCCTACGTCCTCCCCCTGTCCATTCCTTTCTGTTGTTGTCCGCTCTGTTTATGCAAATTCGGGGCACTTTTGAGAGCGGATAACAACGGATGGAACATTTTGCTCATCCGCTATGTCCTTTTTACAAACGTTTTGCATCTATCGGCCAGTGTGACAGGGCCTTAAGCTGAGAAATAGATTATAGATCAATTATACTGCTTCATGTATAAATCTTAGGCTTTCATGATGAGCTGCAATTTTGTTCATGTGAAGTGATGCTTATGTATAAACATATAAGTGTAGTGTCTGTCTAAATAAAGACACATCATTGCAAGAGCCATATCATGGACATACATTAACATTAAAATATTTCCTCCATTAAGTGAATGGGAAGGAAAACTTAGTGGCCTCAATAGCATTACAATATCATTCATGCAAAAGTTAAATAAGGACATAAATAAACAGTGCTGCTTGAATCTGACAAAGATTGTTGTGGACCCATTCTTCTCCTGCTGTAATACCAATATATTTCAGCAGGTGCCTAGGGAGTACTGTTTTCAGTATTTTTTTTCCTATAGTCAAGTTGAATAAATGACCAAGGTAAGAATAATAAATGCATATTATTATTAAATGACCAAGGTAAGAACAATAAATGCATATTATTTTGTAGGTCCACTGATATATTTTGAAATAGAACCTTCAAAGTGGCACACAAATACACTGTGTTTGTTCTTTTTGAAATCCTGCCTGCTCTGGAATGAAGAATTTCTTCCTCCCAGATAAATTCCTTCCAATTTCTTCAGATGTCTGGTATAAAGCTTAGAACAAATAACTGGCAGACTAATTGTAATTGACAGGTTCTTCCTTTTGCCCTTTTTGAACATTGGACATAATATACTTTGCTTCCAGTTAAGATACTTTTATCTATTTCTAAGAAAAATTTAATCAGGATGGTGACTTACCAGGAATAATTCATTTTGGAGGTATCAGACATACATGTCCAGGGTAGGGTTGAAATAAGTTTACCTACAGTAAAATTTTGTGATAGCTGGCTACTCTGATAATATATTTACTTAAATAGAAGCTCAATGTGTTGGCTCAATGTGCAGGCAATTATAAATGGAGTGAAAATGTTGAATCCAGTTTTGTGCTGAAATGCATCTATGGGTAGTATATAGAAATATATTTGCTAGAATTTATTTCTGTTCTTTTTAATTAAGAGGATGCCAAGTTTCTTCCATTGATTCATACAATAAAAGAATTTCTCAGTCTTTCATTTGTCGTAGTGGGATCAGGAATTGGATCAATAACAGAATCAATAAATGAATTTGTCCTTTCCTTCCTAAATATATTCTGTAACATTCCCAAAGTTTGCCTTTTATTGCTACATCTTGATTGTATCATCATTCCTTATGTTATTCTTTTATTATATTAGTAGCAATGATTAGCTGGAAGCATAGCATGCTATTGATTAATCTAAAAAATAACATACATTGGAATTAGACTGCAATGCAAAATGCCTTTGATCCAATATCTGTGAGATATTTTTAAAAAGTAGTGATTTTCTTGCTGAGGTTAGGGTTCTATCGGAGGAAGCATATAACCTGTATGATGCCATCATGATTAGGATGATGTGAGGAGAGCCTTATAAGCAAAACAGGTGAGAATGAAAGATAAGTCATTCTCTGTTTTAGACATCCGAAGAACCAACCCAGGGAAGGGATGCAGATGAACTTAGAAAGCTCTGATTCCCATTTGAACTATCAAACTTAGAATGATGGATTCACACCTATCTGTATTTTCTACTAGAAAACTCCTTGTTTGTTTACTATGTATCCATTTGGGACCATGGCAAATAGCATATGTTCTCTGGATTTCTGCAGTATCGTCAAAACTCCCAGCAATTCTTAAATTCTGCCTTTCCTTAATATCCCTATATAGCCAGAGACTGGAGAAAGCAGTCTCCTTCTTCTCTCATGATCATACACTTAAAACGTAGTGAATTGGGAATAAGAATGGTAATCTGCTCACCAGAATCACTGATCTGGCCCTTGTGTCCGATCAACAGAGATATTAATTTAGGAAACAGTCACTCTCAGCTTAGAGTTTATCGACACTGAAATAAATATTTTACCTCTGTTCCCTCCCCAACATGGCTGCTTACATAGCACAGCATAAGTTTATTTATTTTCTTTCTGGCATATGTGTTTAACAATGTCTGTCTAACTACCCTGTTTCTTCAACAATACGGCCTCCCCCAATGGGAAGTCCCAGCATGTTTTATAGGTATGAAATGAAATTAAGCCCCTCCCCCCAAATTAAGGCCTATATTAAAACATGCGAAATGGGAGGGAATGGGGGGGGGGCTTGCCGTTAGGAAGTACTTTTGTTGCACACCCGGATATGGTGCTACCTGCATTGACCCCGATACGAAGTGCCCCACCAACACCGAGGTCAACATCCAAGCTGCTGCTGCCCACCCACCCGAAGATGCAAGGGGGGGAATTAAGTCACCCCCAAAAAGACAGCCTAGCCATTTTTTCGGGGCTCAAAAAAAAAATAAGACCTGGCTTTATTATATGAGAAACACGGTAGAATGACATTGGAGCTTTGTAAGGGCTGATGAATCCGATCAGAATGGGCTTTAGCTTTCCATTCAGTCTCATTTTATTTGCTTGTTTGTTAAATTCATTTACCAGACATCTTGTTTCAAAGTGATTCTTTTATATAAATGAAATCTAAGCCAAAGTACCTAATCTTATTCCATGGCATCTGCAGAAAAAGCTAAAAGAAGTAAGCTGAAGCAAGCTGACTGTTATATCAGATCCAAGCTCCGTCACTTTATATGTTTTAGCACTGATCATAGTGCTTTTTTAAACTTCCACCTCAGAGATGAGTCTGAATCAAGTGTATCCAGTAGCACAGTCCTAGTCATTGTTAGATTGGAATGTTTTTCAGAAGATCATGCAATATTTCCTCCATATTTAAACCTGAATAATCAAATCTTAAGTCTCTTACTGCAAAGTATAGTTTATAAACTACAATATTTGGCTTCACAGCATGTGCTGTTAAAACCAAACAAATCACACAGTAACTTTGCATACGTATGAGATAGTCCAGATGAGAAACCTAAAACCTACCTTTTTTGTAAGGTTACAGTAACCGAATCTTACAAGTCTGAAAGCACATTCTTCCCCCACCACCTTATTTTCCAGGAAATGAGGGAGGGTCCCTTTGGAGACCCTTTCTTTACTCCCATCTTTTTTTTGTGCTCAGATTTCCCATACTGTTGTCTAAGTTGTGTCTCTTCTATCTCTCAAAGTTATTTTCAAGCCTATTTAATCATGATATGTGAACCCAGAATTTGAAAAATGAGTTGCAGATACTGTTAAATTAATGAAAATTGAATATATTTATGCTGATCGGTGGTGGGATTCAAACATTTTTACTAATGGTTCTGTGGGCGTGGCTTGATCAGCATGGTAGGGGAAGGATATTGCAAAATCTCCATTCCCTCCTTACCCCACTAACCTGCTTTCCAGCTCCATTCTTCTGTGCAGGGCAACAAAAGAAGACCCAGATAATCAGCTGGGACTCGGGAGGCAGAGAATAGATGGGGGCGGGGTCAATCAGAGGTAGGATTTGCTGGTTCTCCAAACTACTCAAAATTTCTATCGGTTCTCCAGAACTGATCAGAACCTGCTGAATACCACCTCTGATGCTGATATATAATTATTCCAGTATTAGTTAAATTAAATTGAATTTTTAAACAGTTTGAATAATTCTTGGTATAAACTGATAATCAATAAGGAAATCTCTGGTTATAATTTTCTTCTGTGTTATGGTAGGGGGTGAGAATCTCAGCATTATCAATTGTCATTCATGGAATATTATTTTTTTAATCAACCAAAATGCAGGATTAGGTTAGATTGAGACTTTTATGTGGAAGAAGGTTTTTGTACTACCCTGCTTTAATTTTGATTAAAATTTCATTCCTCTCATGCCTACTATTTCTCATGGAAGAAAAATGTTGCTTAATTTAGCCCTTTTGGAAGCCTGTCCAACTCAGTCATCCATCTGCAGTAAGAGAATATTAATACTAATTTTAATGGGATATTAAATGTGTTCAGAGATCTGTCTGTTATTAAAAGTACTGATATGGTATTTCACTACTTTGTCCTTTGTACTGTCAAGGTTTTGAGAGCAAGTTGAGTAATAGTATAGTTAACACTGGGTCAAGGAGTATGTCAGATAAACAGCAAAATCAATAAATACTTAAGAAATAATTTATATTATTAACCACTAATCGTAACAGATTGTGGCAAGAAGGGATGCATTATAAATGAGTTGTGCCCCTGTTTATCTGTAAATAAAATTCCACTGATAAAAAATAAATTTCACTATATGGGGAGATGTCAGTAATCCACTAGAATAATATGAACATGTTTGAGTAAATCTGGACTTTGGATACCTATACTGGTCCAAATATGCAAAAAAAACCAGCATTATTCTTACCTTTCAGAGGGACGTTGTATATGGCATAGACAAATTAAGGTTACTAACCTACAGTATCCTTTCTCAGTGTTACAAAAATGTCTATGTAAAAGCCTCAGTTGAACAAAGCTATGATGGGAGGTAGAGGTGAATATCTATGAGCTCATTTAATGACAAAATTGATTCATGAAAGAATATAATTTGGACTGAAAGAGATAAAGAGCATAAATTAGCAACTAAAATGAATGAAAGAAAAATAATGGCTATAGAAATTATCTTGGAGAAAGAATGTAGCAGTCAGAAATACTCCTTTTTTAATTTTCTTTGACATAAGAAGAAGGGAGGAGACATTCCAGATGAAGTTTCTATAGTCTATATCAATAAAGTAGAGCCTAATATTTTATCTCCTGACCTGGCCAACCTAGAAAGTTTTCCAGATAGATATACCATGTGCCTGAAATATAGAGAAAAGTATTAACTGGGAACTTATAAAGTAAATAATAGGTATACATAGGAAAACAAAGATGTAGTTTTAATTATAAATGAAAGGGTTAACATATATTTCCAAAAATGTGAATTAATGCCATATGCCTAGAAAAGTGTCAGAATTATGATTTAGGTCAGTATGAGAGTTAACAGTTAACAAAATATTAGAACTGTAGTGCTACTTTATACTAGGGAGAGAGTGTATTGCTCATATTTTTCTCTTCAGCAGGTCCTTGAAAATACATAAATGTGAGATATAAAATATATTTTATATTTATTGACTTAAAGTAAAACTATGTTAAAATGATTAGGTTAAATTTATAGAATGTTCCACATAAAGATTAAGTTGGAGAGAGACTGAAGAATGTTATTAAGAATATAACACATATACTCCTTTTCATTCTTTTTTATGGTAATAAAAGGATGAGAATAAATATAAAGAAGAAAAAGAAGAAAGTGTGATATCCCTTCAGATAAAAAATATAACAAATGCTTGTGGGGATGTTAGACTTATGTTGGTTGAGGATATTTATGTGTATGAACTTTGGTATGCAGATGATGTTGTATTGATGAATGATTTGCAACAAATAAGATAAGATAGCCTTTTTTAGCTAGATTACATGATGTATTGAGAAATATGGGACTAAAATATGGAACAAAGTATTTATCTGAGCAACTGTGGGTTTTATATAAATAGCATAAAATCATAGCACACAAACTCATTTGAGAATCTTGGTGGAATATTTACTAAATATGAGAAAAAGATGAAAACTGCAAATCCTGGTAGAAAAATAGTAGATACAGTCGCCATGGCAATAGTATTTGGGGTAGGTCACTTAGGGCCTGATTTACAAAGGCAATTCCACTTGTTTCTGGGTTTTTTTGTCTTGTGATAGTTGCAGCATTATCTGTGGGGAATATTAACATCTGTTCTTTGGTCAGGTTATTCTGATTGACTTGTAATTTTCTATTATTATGGGAAATGGGAGCCTATTTGATTAATCCATCCAAAGTATCCAATGGCTCATGCTGGCTTTTTTATGGCAAAGATTAAAAACTGGAAAACCTATCTAGGTAGCTCCGTTGTTTTTTTGGGGGGTGGTAGTGGTCATTTTTATTTCCTTCAACTGTAGGCTGTATATTTAATAATATAATATTTTATTTTTAGTTTAGATTTTTTTAATCCATTTCAAGGTGGTAAAGCCCAACAGATGCAAAAAGGACACAGCGGACGAACAAAATGTTCCATCCATTGTTATCCGCTCTCAAAAGGGGCAAAAATTTGCATAACCGGACTGGATAACACGGATGCGGGGAGGACGCAGGGCGGATGCAAA
Organism: Laticauda colubrina; assembly: GCA_015471245.1. Taxonomy (NCBI): domain Eukaryota; kingdom Metazoa; phylum Chordata; class Lepidosauria; order Squamata; family Elapidae; genus Laticauda; species Laticauda colubrina. Next base: position 16,788 of record BLBF01015244.1, read on the forward strand.
GCAGATGCGGAACGGAAGCCCAGCGGATGGAAGCGGATGGAAGCGGATGGGAGCGGATGGCGCAACCGCTAGGCTTCCGGGGGGCCTCAGCAAAGCGGACGCGGAACGGATACAGCGGATGCAGAGCGGACGCCGAACGGATGAAGCGGATGCACAGCGGAAGCCTAGCGGATGCACAGTGGAAGCCTAATGGATGCCTGGCATTAATTGCGCATGTGGGGAGGATGCATTGCATCAGCCCCGCGGATATAACGGAAGCAGCTCGGAAGCAGGTCGCCATTCAGAGGAAAGACCTGCTGCCAGACACATCGACTGCCTTGCCTGCCCTGCCTGCATGTCTGCCTGCCAGCCTTGCCACCAGCCTTGCTACCAGCCTTGCCGCCAGCCTTGCTACCAGCCTTGCCGCCAGCCTCCCTGCCAGCCTTGCTGCCAGCCTCCCTGCCAGCCTTGCTGCCAGCCTGCCTGCAAGCCTTGCTGCCAGCCGGTCTGCCTGCCAGCCTTGCTGTCTGCCTTCCTACCAGCCTTGGTTCAGGTCTGCCTGCCAGCCTGCCTGCCTGCCTTCCTGCCAGCCTTGGTGCCTGCCTCCCTGCCAGCCTTGGTGCCTGCCTTGGTGCCAGCCTTCCTGCCAGCCTCGGTGCCTGCCTGCCTGCCAGCCTTCCTGCCAGCCTTGGTGCCTGCCTCCCTTCCAGCCTTGGTGCCTGCCTTGGTTCCTGCCAGCCTCCCTGCCAGCCAGCAACCCCACAACCATGCAGAAGCACAGCAAGCTTCAGCCATCTGCTGCCAGCCCTGGCAAGAGGGACAGGGCTACCATCCCTCCCCCTGGCCCTCACTCTGGTTCTGCTGGGGCTTCTGCAGCACAGGCTCGCTCTTCTGGGGCTGGGGCTTCTGCTGCTTCTGCTTCTGGAGGAGCTGATGACAAGCACTCCAGCACCAGCCACCTCCACAGCACCTGTACCCTTCACCCCTGAGACTGAGCGACCAAGAGGAGTGCCAGAGATTCATTTTTGTCTTATAGCTTGTTGTTAATAAAGTCTAGTTTTGATTCACACACTTGCTTCATTTCTTTTTTTTAATAAAGTCTTGCTGGAAACTTTTAGAAATGGTTTAAGCCTTTGCATGCTTGTGGGATGGATTAAGATAGCTGTGGGATGGGTTGAGATAGTTGTGGGATGGGCAGGGATACCTGTGGTATAGGTAATAGCTGTGGGATAGATAAACCTCCAGTGCAAGCATAGTGGGACTGTATGGTCCACCCTCCCAGGTGCCACACCTACGGCCCTTTATTATCAATAATAATGTAATAATTATCCACACATGTCAACATAAACACAACTCTTTATTAAACTCCCTGTTCATTGTAGGCTAACCAAACATACATGGCCCAATCTCATCCGTTTGATGAGACAGGCTGAAGGAAGCATCCATTAAGCATCTACCATCCTGTCTTGCCACTCCACTGCTCCAGCTGGGGAGTTGCACCATTGTCTCAGGAGGTTGCGCTGCTTCTTCGCTTCATGTGAGGCTCTGTTGGGGCCTTGCACATCCTCAGTGTCGATCAGGTTTCGCCCTTGCCTCCATTCCCCAGGCTCCATGTCCCCATTGCCTTGCTGGAGGTCCACGAGCCTGTTCTGCAAGACTGGGTAGCGGGAGCGCATGAGATTGTGCAGGATGCAGCAAGCTTCCACGATGTTCCTCACGGTCTCTGGGCAATGCTGCATGGTGGTGAGAAGTACCTGGAACCTGTTGGCCAGGATGCCAAAGGCGTTCTCCACCACCCGCCTTGCCCTGGACAGCCTGTAGTTGAAGATCCTCTCTTCACGGGTGAGGAGTCTGGAGGTGTAGGGCTTCATGAGGTAGGTTGTGAGGGAGAAGGCGTCATCCCCCACGATGAAGTAGGGCACATCTTGTGTGTCGTTGGGCAGGGGTTCTGGATCTGGGAAGCCCACGATGAGGTTACCTTCCAGCTCCTCCTTGAGGTGACTGGCGTTGTATACCTGGGCATCTGAAGATGAGCCGTTACCTGAAGCATCGATGTACATGAACTTGTAGTCAGCATCGACCATGGCGAAGAGGATGATGCTGAAGAAGCCCTTGGAGTTGAAATAAGTGGACCCCGACTTGGCTGGAGATTTGCAGGCCACGTGCTTGCCATCTATGGCTCCAACGGTGTGTGGTAAGTTCCACTTCTGATACCACTGCTCTGCAACTTTCTTCCATCCTTCTTCAGTGGAGGGGTACTGGAGGACCTCCTCCTTGTATTCTTTTTTTTTTTTTTTTTTAAGTTTTTATTAATTTTCTACAAACAAACAAACATACAAAACATTAAAAACATCTACTCTCATATATACTTCCGGTGTATCGGTTGGTTCATCAGTTTTGTGCATTCATTTTATAGTGTCAATTACAATTATATTGCATAACCACTCATATTGTCAATCCATATTCTAATATTACTAAAAAAAAAAAAAAAAAAAAATCTTTTTCTGACTATACTTTTAATCATTCATGCTTTGCGAGATAACAATACTTCAAACAGTTTATTCTATAATTTGTCGTATAATCATAACAAATCAATCCTAAAAACTCTTCATATATATAATATTAATGCTCTATTATTGTATTTTATCATCTAACCATTGATTAAAAAAACCCCAAATTGCATAAAATTGTTTATCTTCTTGTTCTCTAATTTCAAATGTCAATCTACTCATCTCAGCACATTCCAATATTTTCTTAATAATTTCTTCCTGCAATGGTATTTTCTCATTCTTCCAGTTTTTAGCAAATACAATCCTAGCCGCCGTTAATACATTTACAATCAAATATTTCAAATCTTTATTATATATATCAGGTAAAATTCCCAATAAAAAGATCTCTGGCTTCAAGTCTATGTGTTTCTTTGTCATTTTTTCCAACCACATGTGAATTTTAGTCCAATATTTTCTAGCATTCTCACAAGTCCACCACATATGATAGTATGAGCCAGGTATCTGATGACATTTCCAACATTTTTCAGATTTATTCTTGAACATTCTTGCTATTCTTGTCGGGGGAAGGTGCCACCTGTAAAACATCTTATACAAGTTTTCTTTATATGCTATTGACATTGTCATTTTATAATTTTGAGTCCACAATTTTTGCCATTGTTCTAAATCAATTCCATATCCAAAATTCTTCCCCCATGCAATCATAGTTTCTTTAACTTGTTCTTCCTCTAGCTTAATTCCCAATAAATAACCATATAACTTTTTAATCACTTTCTCATCAGTACCCATCAATATCTTATCTAAATCAGTCTGTTTATCATAGAATCCTTCCGTTTTAAAATCTTCAAGATATCTTGAGTGTATTTGCGCATATGAAAACCAATTCATCCTTATACCTTGTTCCTCTAAGTTTTGGATCGTTTTAAGTCCACCCTTTTCATCCAACAGTTCCCCATATCTAACTGTTTGTTCCTTTTTATAGATCATAGGATAGGAAAATGCTTCAATAGTCGATAACCAAATTGGAATTTTCAAATAACATTGTTTTTTTATCTTCTCCCAATTTAACCACAAAGACTCCCGTATATAATGTCTTCTGAAATACCCCTGTGTTTTAGTTCCCTTGTACCATAAAAAAGCATGCCAGCCCAACAGTAAGTCATGTCCTTCTAATGTCAACAATCTATGCTTTCTTAATGTTATCCATTCTTTGACCCACATCAAACTTGCAGCTTGATAATACAGTTCCCAATTAGGCAGGCCAAAACCTCCTCTATTTCTAGCATCTTGCAAGAGTTTTAACTTTATTCTCGCTTTTTTACCTTGCCATATAAACTTCAACATAGTTTTATTTAAATCTTCAAAATAGTCTTTTCCAAGTCTAATTGGTATTGTTTGAAAGAGAAATAAAATTCTAGGTAAAATGTTCATCTTAATTGTTGAGATTCTCCCTATTAATGACAATTGTAAATTTTCCCATTTCTTCAAATCTGTAATTATCTGTTGTTTAAGTTTAATATAATTATTCTCTTTTAATGTGCTACATCTTGCTGTCAAATATATCCCCAGATACTTAACCTTGTTTGTAATTTGAATTTTCAAAAGATCTGTCAGTTCTTCTCTTTGTCTCAATAACATGTTTTTTGTCAAAATCTTTGTTTTATCTTTATTTATTTTCAAGCCAGCCATCTCACCATATGTCTCTACCTTTTCCAATAACTTTGGAGCGGTTTCTAACGGGTCTTCCAGAATAAAAGCTAAATCGTCAGCAAAAGCTTGTAGTTTAAATTCTTCCTTTTTAATTTTCATTCCTTTTATATTTTTGTCATCTCTAATATTTCTATTCAACACTTCCAAAGTTAATACGAATAACAAAGGAGATAGGGGACATCCTTGTCTTGTACCTCTTCTTATATTAATAAGATCTGTAAATTCTCCCTCCATCATTACCTTTGCTGTCTGTTTATTATATATGGCTTCTATTGCTTGAATAAATTTTCTGGCAAAGCCCATCTGTTCCAATAATAATAACATAAATCTCCAGTTCACGTTGTCAAATGCTTTTTGAGCATCTAGGAATATCAAAGCCATTTGTTTTTCAGGATGAGCCTCATAATATTCCAAGGTATCCAAAATTACTCTCATGTTGTCTCTAATTTGTCTCTTTGGTAGAAATCCATTTTGATCTGGATGGATAAAATTATTTAAATATTTTTTCAGTCTTTCTGCTAAGATTGAAGCAAAGATTTTATAATCTTCATTCAATAAGGAAATAGGTCTATAGTTCTTAATTTGCAACGGGTCAGCCTCTTCCTTTAAAATAAGTGTAATATAAGCCTCTGACCATGTTTTGGGTGTCATCTT